>BSBK01006625.1:0-272500 GCA_027943335.1 Chamaecyparis obtusa
GTGAAGGAAGGGAAAATCGTGATAACTTCATGGAGAGAAGGAAGGCCATGATCAAGAAACCATTTATGCATGTGGATTATGAAGTGAAAATGTATAAAAAAATAAAAATTATGAGATGGAGGGATGTGGATGTTAGCACATACATAAAAGAATTTCATAAATTAAGCCTTAGGTCCAAGAGAGTGGAGGAAAAACTTGAGAAGGTGGCTAGATATTTGAATTGCCTAAGGATGAAAATTCAAGAGGAGATTCCTTTATGGCACATGAGACTATGAGTAAGTTCTTATAATTAGCCTTGAGGGTGGAAGAGAAACTTAAAAGCAAGGGAGAAGAGTAAAAGAGGAAGAAGTGGTAGGAATTATAGAGGTAGGGGAAATATCTTAGAAAGGAGATCATTAGACTCACATGGAGGAAGGATAAATGGTGAGTCGAGCGAGTCAAGACTCAAGGGGAGAATTCAGAGGTAAAGGTAAATGGTTTAGAGGTGGAAGAATACCCAATATAAGGGGTAGGAATGGAGGACCATGAAGAGGACTAATAAATTTTATTAGGAGATGCTACAATTGCAATCAAGTAGGACTCATAATGAGCTAATGTGCAGAAAAGGCTTCAAGTTCCCAAGATGAAGATAGAAGGAACTAGTTCAGTGAAAGATGATGATTGTGAAAGTGTTAACTCCCCAATAGGGATTGTTTCTCCATTCCTTTAAGGAGAAAAAAACTATTATCAAAAGGACCTTTCTTAAGGTACCCAAGAAGAAGGAACCCTGACAAAGAAAAAAATTATTCAAGACTCAAGATAAGGCACAAGGTCAAGTATGTAAGATTATTGTTCATTCCAATTCTTTAGATAATGTACTATGAAATGATATGGAGATAAGTTGAAGTTAAAATGTTACCCCATTTCAGTCGTCATGAACAATCTCACAATAGGTAATAATAATCATGCCCATTGTCTCTCTTAGGATTTGATATACTCAAACTAAGGATTACTTTTCACATTATGAAATGCATTTTGTTTGTCAACCTAGGGACATAGACTTGAAATGGGATAGCACAATTTGTGCACTAAGTTCCCCTAAGAGTCATACTACATATGTTACAGGAAGATAAATGCGTGAAAGGAACCTATACTATTGCTACAGGAAAGTAAACACACTCAACTAGTTAATGGAAATATGATAGAAAGCTTGTAAATGAATCTAATCCTGTCTAACAACTCAAAACATTCTCTATGTCTATCTTCTACAAGTGCTGCAGGAACATCCATAGTAGTAATGTTGCAGGAGAAAAATAGTAACTCTACTTAAAATAGGGAAAATGCCAGGAATAAAATCTACTCTAGCTAAATCTAATCCACCTCCCAAGTGGGCCCCCTTGGTTAGCTTCTACTAACTACCAACATAGAAAATAATCCAAAAACACTCTTCATTAATTCTTCTTAACTGGTTACATAACAATTGAACAACTCATGAAGAATAAAAAAGAGCAACTTCTTCTACATTGAATACATCATTCTATATTTGATCATTACCTAACTAAGTCAATCAAATCCCTTTATAAAGAGGATAGACACTGATTGAAAACATAACAAAAAAGTATGAGTAAACCTCACCAAATAAGGAGGCAGTGAAACAACATGACATATTACAATTACTGTAGATAATGGAAAACAACTTCTGAGGAAATACTAGCAAGACTTATTTCCTATATTCTCTGGAACAATAACTCCTTTCTAGGAATGAAATATCCTTTTGAACCATACTAGATTCTTCTACCATGACTGGTCTTCTAACGCTCCTTCTTTAATGCGGTTGCACCACTCTTCGTACTACTCCTTGTTTACCTAGAAGGTTAGTAAACATTCGGTAACAAATATGAAATCTCAACATTTTAAACCCTACTCAAATGTTAGAACATAGCTTAAAATAACTATATGAAGTACTTGCATTATATTTATAATAGTTAAAAAAACATGTCATTCAAGCTACCCATAGGATTTTGTGGCTTTAGTTGGACTTAGCATAATTTCACATAGGTATAAGCTCAAAATTTTCTTTAGAAATGTCTAACAAAGGATAAACAGTGTCAAATAAAGTATGAATATTATAATAAATTGACACAATAATTTATCTCATCATCTACCCCCCTACTAACAGAACTGCTTGTCCTCAAGAAATGTATTTCTTGGCTATAGACCTGAAGTGACTGATAGTTTTCTTCCCTTTCTTTCGACTCTTGAAAGTGTAGTAAAATCCTCTTGTTCTTTCTAGGTAATCTCCTTGGTGCTCCTCCTTCAAGTGATCCAACCTAGCAGTACTTGATGTCATATAGGGGCCATAAGAGTGTAGGCAGTTGGAAAGACAAAGGCATCCATAATTTCCCTTCTAACCTGTCACCCTAACTACATATATCTGGTTGCTTTGTTGGTTGATGCTTCAAAATTTATTAGGTTGTGTGGCTCTATTTTCTTGAAGGCCTCTATTAATCTATTCCACCAGCTCCTTACCCCTGCAAAGACCTCTCTAAAATGAAAAGTAATGGTAGTCCCTGGTATTCTCTATAAACCTTGATCTTAATGCAAAGACTTTCTCCCTTATTTCTAGCTTTTGGCCTATAGGTCAAATTGAGCCAATTCCCTCAACATGACATCAGGCTTATGTGACTCAACCCTTAATGGTAAGGGTTCATATTTTTCTAGATCCATGTAGATGTCCACCTATGTGTCATAGTTTTCTTCATTATGCATCCATGACATCAGAGCCCTTAAGTGAATATCCCCTATATAGAGAAGAGGATTCCACTCTATTTCATGTGGGATGACAAAGTTATGCAAAATAAGGCTCACATAATAAATTTTACTACCTATGGGGGAAGAGTTTGATATATTCCATAAAAACTTGGGTTGACTTGAACTCACAATAAATACTCCTCATGGTCATCACAAGTTGAAACAAAAAGAAAATTTTCTTTAAAACAAATAGCATATACCCTGGGTGGTGGTCAACAAGCTATGACTTGATCAACTAGTTTTAGGGCCTTGTCCATTTGTTGTTTTTGTTTCTTTAGCTGCTCCTTAAGAGATTCAATTTCCTCATCCTTATCAATTATCTCTTTCTGCATTTGATCTCTTTCTTGTCTCCACTGGGTCTTTTGAAAAACAAAATGATTGTATAGGTTAAAGAGTACAGACTAAATTTTTTGTGAGGGAAATTCTTGTTGTTGAGATTTCTTTTTCTTTTCTTTGGCATCTTGCTGAAAATACTCAGTGAACCATGTGGACTTATAGGGAATAATGGAGACATTGGAATATACAGGTTGCTGCGAAGGAGTAGGTTGAACATTCACAGGAATGTTGTCTTGTACTACATCAGGGCTTGGCTTAGACATTCCTTGATCATCCTATGGCATGCTACTATTAGGTTCTTGCACATTTTGAGAATCCTCCATATTTTGAGGTTCTACCTACAAGGGGGAGTCATCTGGAATGTATTTAATAGAGGGTTGTGGAGTAGGTTGTGGTATTGGAACATTTGGATTTCCAAGGGAAGGTGAAGACATTTGTCGTTGCATGTGAGGGCTTCTATGCATAGTTGCCTCTTCAAACACTATAGTTTTAGTTTGGTGAGACCTTTTTGGCCTTTGTGCTATAGGATTAGATGCTACATGACTCCACCTTTTTATTTTATTTATTTGGACTGCAGGGTTTTGAATTTCACCTTCTAGGTTGGGGATTTATTTTTCAACTTTTTGTTTACCTTTCTTTGTGGAAGAAGTAGGCATATCACTCTCTGGAGTGGACTTAGCAGACTTGTTTTCTAGGGAGAATTCTGGTTCTTTTCCTTTTTCAGCTATTTCTTCACTAGGCCCAGAAGACTCTACTTCATTCACTAGAGGTTTAGCAACAGGGTTGACTTAGGGCTACAAGGTTTTAAACTGAACAAATTTTGCCTAGGACATGGGAGAGACATCCCTAAGGGATTTTTCAACCAAAATCTTTATTAGGGCATGGTGGCTTATGGAATTTGCATTACCCTTTTGTGTTTCTTTGATACTAATGCTTAACATATTATAGAGAAAATTAGGAACATTAACCTGAACATTATGCCTTAAACAGCTAAGCAATTTGAAATGGTAGGAATTTAGGTTTGAGAATCTTCCTTCACAAGTTAAATACCTGTTAATGTGGTTAGCCAATTCTGGAAATGGTGGTGGAAGAGACAACCTCTTGCATCCTTACTTAGTGATTTCAAGAAGAGGATCACCTGGTTAGGAGAATTGAGCTCGAGATGACTTGACGTTATACTCATTAGGATAATGTTCTCCAATGACTGGTAATCTGGTGACTTATGAAATTCTTTCCTCAGTAGAAAAAATTGTTAAACCCCACATAGTTACTTGTCCCTCTTCAAAAGTGCCCATAAATTCTTCTACAACCTTCTCATTGAATTCTGTCAACTGAAGGAAATACCCTAGCCAGCTGCATGCATTAAATCTACAAACTACTTCAACATCCATTAGTAAAATACCATGGATGACTAGTTGATGTCTCTATAATTGTCCACCCATCATAATAATGCCCAATCTTCAATTTTGCTTCTCCCCAATTCACTGCTAATCTTCTATCTTCTTACACTCTACAAATACCTTCTTGAAATCCCAATTGCTATTCTTTGAAATACTAATTTTTTCACTTACATTACCTCTATTATGCTTGAAATGAAAAATAATAATGACATTGATTACATAGGACATCAGAGTCTTAAGTGGGAGTTATCTCATAATTTAATTAATGTCCTTTCAAGTCATGTGAAGATAAGAAAATTAGAATTTGAAAGTATGACAAATATGTAGGATTAAAAGAATTAATAGAACGTACCCTAAGTACAACATTGATGTGATGAGGATGTGACTAGGGTGACTTAGGAATAACACTTGGAATTTATTATACTTCCCTTGCACCCTACTAAATTGTGACAAGTGTCTTCACTTGATAAATTCAGCATGAGAATGGGAAACTGGCATAACACCTATATAATACACGTAATGTAGTACTAGATATAATTATTCAAACCTATGTTCTAAAAATGAATAAAGATTTAAAAATTTGTACCTGGAAATTAGTTATCATACACACGAATGAAAGCTGATGAGAGTGTTAATTCTGACAGCCACATGAAAGTGTTGATGTGGTATTTTATTTGAAAGCATTAAAGTAGAATTTGAGGGTGATGTGGTGTTTGAGTGGGTGGTAGACATAGAAATGAGATGAGTTGGTGAGAAGAAGAGAGAAAAGTAAATGAAGTTTTATTATGGGTGTTTATGAAGGTATGTTATGGTGAGGCTACAGGAGGAAGGCTTTTACCTTTTGATGTAGGAACTATTTCCTGAGGGGTTGTTAAACTTTGCGTGCTGAACTATGTCTAGAATTATTCCTTGATTTGGGGCTTGTGATACAGGAAAAAGCGGTGTCCATTGACAAGCAGCTTAAAATGTACTGGATCAAGTATGGTCACTTGGACTACTCCATTATCAAAGACATATTGAATTTCATATGGCCCTAGCCATCTATTCTATAGCTTTTGTGGAATCTCCTTGAATCGAGAATCATACAATAGATCCCAATCACCTACTTGAAAGTATTTATTCTTGATATGTGAATCATGCCACCTCTTCCTTTGGTTTTGGATTAGCTCTATTCTTTCTAATGCTGATTTTCAAATCTCATCTAAGTAATTAAGGTGGAGTAGGCATTCTGATTGTGCTACAGGAAGGTTGATGTTCAACTCCAGACTTGTGTGCAATGTTTTGTGTTTAAATTCTATAAGTAACATTATTGCCTTTCCATACACCAATTCAAATGGTGTGAACCTGGTTGTGGTCTTCCATGTTGTACAATAAGCCCAAACTACTTCAATCAACCGACTACTCCAATCCCTTCAATGCAATTTTACTATCTTTGTTAATATTGCCTCTATTTCTCTATTTGTCACCTCTGCCTGCAAATGATAAGGACTAGACTATCAATGTCTTATGCTATAATCCTTCTATTAGAAATAGGAAACACTGAGAGGGGGGGGGGGGGGGGGGGTGAATCAGTATTTCACAAACTTTTACTTTTGCCCACTTATGGATATAACAGATTACTTTAGTGCATACAAAGATTATCAAGCTAATTAACAAACATAGTAGTAAATAGAAAGAACTCATAACACATGATATGTTCTCAAGGAAACCCTGGCCAAGGGAAAACCCTGGTGGGGATGGTACCCACAAAGATCACTAATCAAAAGTATCCTCTTAGGGATATTGGACCCTGTTAAGATTCAGTTTACAATATATAGTAGATATGTCCTGGTTAAAGGACTTTAGGCCTTGTTAGAAGCCTTAACCTTGTTAGGAGTTAGATTACAAAACCTGATCACCAGCTGAGCTCACTGCCAAAATAGGTAATAAAAAAAGAATCTAACTATAATATGGTACTACTTACAACTTTTCATCAATAGCCTTTGCTGCTATCACAATATACAACTTTTGCAAGTTATCCTTTTCTTTCTTTTTTTACAAAACACTTCATTGTCATTACATTTCAAGTATGCCTAATATATGAGTTATTAGAGCTAATAACTTTATATGGTCAGATTCCAAAATATTTATCCAAGGGTAAACATCTAGGATGTCATCCCTTCATAATGTTAAGTCATTATTTTGACAAGCAAAAATAATCCCTTAACTCTTTCGCTAATACTATCTCCAAAACTGTTCTATCTGCAAAACTGTCTTCGGTAAACTTTGAATAACTTTGTCTGTACTACTCAAAACTTTATGTGCACTGAGATGGGGTATCCTCATACTCTTTAGAAGATTTAGTTAACTATGCAAACAAAAATATTTCTCTAGTGAACGTTGCCAACTAAATCTTCATTGGGTGCTCTGTCAGGATCACTGTATCCATACTTAGACAATTTCTTCCTTCAACTTGCCATACTTGCATTCCATATTTTGTGCTCTTAGTAGAGATTATATGTTTCCATAATGACAACATCTATGCATCCACATTAGCCAAATTGTCAACAATCTCCCCCTTTGTTATTGGTGGCAACATATGGGAAAATTGGCTAAGTGTGCAAACAAAACTTCAAAACACTTACACAAAATTGTGCCCAAATGTTATACAACACATATACAATATTGTACTCCATAGAATAGCTCCCCCTATGAGTATCCTACCTCAACATATTATCAATTTTCTACTATCTCTCCCCCTTTGACAATAATGACAAAGATAGGGTGTACAAAAATTTCAATAAAAACTTGATACCTTGTTATCAGCTATTGCAAAGCCGGTAGGCTTGCAACACAGTCGCCAAAATCTGACTTCCATGATTCAAAATATTTCTCCCATATCTTCTTGATGGATTTAGCAACATTGAGTAGAGTACTCAATTTGTATGCTGCTGTCTGACAAGCTTGCAGGGAATTAAAGCTAAACTTCTGAAAAGATGTCTTTGCTGAAAGAAACTGCTCAATTTGGTCTTCAACAATTGAGGTCTTGATTGAGACATTCTCTCTCAAGATGTTAATCCTGATCATCTTTCTGTTCTTCTCCTTTGCTAACATTTTGGTTTCATCATTTAACTTCCTTATGTTCTTCTCCACATAACTTATCTTTACATTTGGGCTTGTCAAGGTGTTTATTTCAGTTGTAATTGCATCTATCTTCTCTTTGATCTTCTTATCTTCTTCAACTATTAGGATTTCTAATTTTGTGCATTTTATATACAAACTCTTTCTAGTCTCAAAATGTTTCCTCAAATTCTTTATGCATACATCCAAATTACCAATATCATTTCGAATATTTACACTTAAATTTTGTTGCATTTTTGCTTCATAGGCTTCCTGAACTTTTATTCTAGCAATATCCTTTAAGTTAGAAAATTTAGAGTCAAAAGATTTTATTACCATTTTAGCTTTCTCAAGTGGATCTGATTCAAATGCCTTAGTCCTGATCACACTCTCAAGTTTCTTTGTCAAAACTCTAACTTTGCCTTCAAGGTCCTTCACCTTCTTATTATTTCCAATAATTTTATTAAGAGATGTGATGAACTCAAGTTGATCATCATCTTCAACCTCTTTTCCAAGGTCTTCAAAAATTGAACCAATTTGTCTCTTCTTACTGTCAGGTGCACTAGGGGTAGTGACCTTTGTCAAAATTTGTTTACCTTTAACTATCTGCTCTACTGGAACTGATTCTAATACAACTGGTGCTTCCACTACCTCTATATCCTTTTCTAATTCTATAACCTTCTCTTGCTCTTCTAAAGCCAAATTGTCAACAATGTTTCCTAGATCATGAAATATTGCATCATCTGACTCTAGTGTCACTTTGGTTCCTTCAATGTCCATTGATTCTTTGCCAATATTGATATGTGAAGAAGATGAGACTTCTTCAATACCAACTTCCTCTGCATGCTATTCCTCTGATTGCTTCTGCTGAGGATCTGATTCAACATGCTTTCCTGCAACTATATCTGCAAGAACTTGCATTATTGCTTGCTCAGTCTCTTTCTGTACTTCCTCCTTTTTGCCTCCCATTATAAGAATTGTTCTTCTCTTAGTTCTCAATAAAGTTCCAAGAGGCTTCAAGATTCTCTTCAAATGATCTTCATCCTCAACTTCACAGAACTGTTTGATTACATGTTCTCTCATCTTTATGTCCTCTTCTTGTGCTCTTTGTTTTCTATTCACAAGTCTGTTATACAAATCTTCTAGGCTCTTACCATGAATAGTGCTAAGTTTCTTATCTATCAAAATCATATGTGTAATCATTGCATTTTCAAAATTTAATCTATCAAATGATCCATATAGATCATAGAATTTATTTATCTTAGTGAAGTCTCCATGCTGCAATATATCTTCATTAACTCTTTCAATTCTTGGTTTCCAAGTTTTCTTCTTGATTGAAACTTCATCATCATCTTTAATTACTACTACTTTTCTAGGTATAGGTGGTACAATCACTTTCTATCTCTTGTCGGGTCCTATTGCACTCACTTTTACTCTTTTGCTAAGAATAGGAGAAAAGGATTTTTCTCCTTCATCTTTTTCAGGTACTTCAAATTTTACCTTTACTGCACTAGATGCCACAAGTGGAACTACAATATTTTCACTTTGCTTCAAGGCTTCTGTAGTCTTCTTAGCTATGTCAAACTCATGACTTGACATACCTGATTCTTTCAGTGTTTTCTTCATAGTAGATTCAACTCTCCTACTAGATTGCTTCTTTTCTTTCAAACTTATTGTAGAGTTGAAATTCTCGTCATAGGTTCCAAACCTATTTGCATGACCATCCAACTCACACTTTAACAGTCTATTCACATATCCTACTATTTTTGCTTTACTTCATAGCCAAGAGGGTCTATGAATTCCATTCTAGGCTCAACTACTTCAATGTAGGTGAAATCAGTGTCTACCATAAAACAAATGTAATCTTTATTCTTTTCAACTAAGGATTGAGGAATCCTTGATCTGTTCTTAACAATATTTTGAAAAGTCTTCAATAAAAGCTTCACACTGTCATTGACTTTATCAATTAGGTGCTTCATGTAGACTAAGTTTATTCTTTCCATTGTGTTCATGTTGTCACTCTAGTCAATTGTGTAAGGAAATCTTCACAAAATATGGAAAAACATATAGTTTATCAGAGATGAAAACCTAAACTGTGTGTACTTAGCCTTCTTAATCTTTTCTAAATTCTCAAATAACTAAATTTTCAAAATTTCACATAGGTCTACTTGTTTCTTCTCAATACAAATAAGATAAGCTACATGAACCATTCCTACAGCCATGTCATCTTCCCTTGAACTACCACAAAATTTAGTTGTTAGGATCTTGCAAAGGTACCTAACATCATCTTGCTTAATCTTACTTATCGCAATTCCTCTACCATTATAACTAGATCCAGTGTTGTCTAAGACAATCTTTCTCATGTTATTTTCATTCAGTGGAATCTCTTTAACTTTTGATAATCCAGTAACATCATGAATTAGGTCGGTAGTTATATCAATAACTCTATCCTCTATCCAAAATTTCCCATTGTGGATTCTACTTAAAATGATCTTGGTACATTCCTCATCATTAAATTCATACTTCATGGAATAATTGATAATTTCATTGTTCTCTAGGTGCCCATAAGCTGGTTTAACTGACATGTCTTGATTATACAATTTACTGTAATCATCACTAAAATCTGTATCTCCCAAGGTTTCAAACTTGCAACCTAAATATCCTTTAACATTCTCAATGTGTAATACTCCATCTGGTATGGATGATAGTGCTAGTCTGTCATCAATTTCAGCTGGTTCTACTAGTTCTTTCTTAATCTTAGGTCTATTCTTATCCTTAACATTATGGACCATAGAAATATCCATCTTATCAACTGATTAAAGATAAAAAATGCCTCAACTTTGCAAATCTAGGGTTTCGATATGATCGGCACTGCAAACTACTTCCAAACTTCTTCAAATCATCCTCAACTCACTTTTTCTTCTTTCAAATCTCTTTTTAATCACTTTTTAATCATGATAACTTTGATTTCAACCTTATAACACTTCACATTAACTCGATCTGACATTGCATTCATTCATTTTGCTGCTAAAACCTCAAAAAGCTGATTCTGCAAACCTGCAACCATAAAACCTTTTTGCGACCTCGCAAAACACAATATTTTCTTTTGCGCACTTAACCATAGCATTAGTATAACATAAAAAACCTATATCTAACTACGCAAAACTTAACTCATTCAAATTCCTAATCTACACTAATCCTAAGTCCTAAACTACAAAAACTTACATAATTTAAGTACTTAAAGAAGGGTCAGGTAAAGATTCATCCTTAGCATTAGTTACATTACCTTCCTAACTACTTTCAGTGCTGAATATACCTCCTTGATCTATGCCTTTATCAAATTTTACTTCATCTTTATTGCAACAACAACCTTTCTCTTTGTTTCCTACATTTTCATTCCTTCTTGCATTGTTCCTAGGGTTAGGGTTATGATGATAACCTCCATTGTTCATTCTGCAAACTCTTGCTGAGTGTCCAAACTTGTTGCATATCTAACAAATGATTCCATTGTTTCCAAATCTCTGTCCTTACTGGTTAATCTATGACTTGCAATTTCTAGCAATATGTCCTACTTTGTTGCATCTAAAACATACTACCACTTTTCTTTTATTCATTTCTTCAATAGATCTCTTATCTGCATTGTTAGTATTCCCAATCATTCTATTATCATAATTATTCAAAATTACCTTAGGTCTTCTACATTCGTTAGCTCTATGTCCAAAACCATGACAATTATAACAATGTCCATTAAGAGGTTTAAATTGCTTACCTGTGCAATCTCTCTTCATGTGCCCAATAGTATTACAAGAAAAAACTCTACCTTTGAATTATCTTTGCATACCTTTAGATGATTCTTCCTTTTTTGATTCTTCTTGCTTTGATTCTTCTTTCTTTCTAGGTGGTTCTTCTTTAGGTGGATCTTCCAATGTGTTCTCATCTAGTTTCATTTCCTCCATACTTTTAGATGTCTTCAGATCTGGCTTCTTACTTTCATGATTTGTTCTAAACATACTAAATCCAAATCTAGTCTTATCAAAGAATGGTTCTCCAAAAGAAATTTGTTTTTCAGTCCTATCGCTATTAGAATATAGCCTTTCAAGTTGTTTAGATTGAGTTAATTCACCTTTCACAATTTTATTATACTTCTCAAGCTCCACATACTGCACTTTTACTTTTTCAAATTCGGATGTTACCTTTTCAAGTCTTGATCTCAGATCTTCATTCTCAATTTTCAATTTTTCATTATCAGATCTCAAATTTCCATCTTTCATACTAAGCTTCAGATTTACTATCTTCAGCTCATGCTTAAGGATCTCATTTTCTTTTTCTAATTCATCACAATCTTCAACAAGAATATCAGATTTCTTTTCAAATTTCAGATCTTCAATCTTACCTTTTAATTTGTCAATAGCATTCTTTGCATCTTCATACTTTCATCTTAAGGAATTTCTTTCATCAGTAAGCATATCAATCTGTTCAAGAGCTTCTTCAAGATTCTTTTGAAGCTGATCCATGTCCATAGAGATCTTACTCAAGCTGCTAAGCTTTCCTTGAATGTTCCTTCTCCGAGTAACTCTTCTCTGATACCAATTGTTAGAAATAGGAAATATTGAGAGGGGGGGGGGGGTGAATCAGTATTTCACAAACTTTTACTTTTGCCCACTTATGGATATAACAGATTACTTTAGTGCATACAAAGATTATCAAGCTGATTAACAAACATAGTAGTAAATAGAAAGAACTCATAACACATGATATGTTCTCAAGGAAGCCCTGGCCAAGGGAAAACCCTGGTGGGGATGGTACCCACAAAGATCACTAATCAAAAGTATCATGTTAGGGATATTGGACCCTGTTAAGAGTTAGTTTACAATATATAGTAGATCTGTCCTGGTTAAAGGACTTTAGGCCTTGTTAGAAGCCTTAACCCTGTTAGGAGTTAGATTACAAAACCTGATCACCAGCTGAGCTCACTACCAAAATAGGTAATACAAAAATCTTCTGACTATAATATGGTACTACTTACAACTTCACATCAATAGCCTTTGCTGCTATCACAATATACAACTTTCGCAAGTTATCATTTTCTTTCTTTTTTTACAAAACACTTCATTATCATTACATTTCAAGTATGCCTAATATACAAGTTATTAGAGCTAATAAATTTATATGGTTAGCTTCCAAAATATTTATCCAAGGGTAAACATCTAGGATGTCATCCCTTCATAATGTTAAGTCATTATTTTGACAAGCAAAAATAATCCCTTAACTCTTTCGCTAATACTGTCTCCAAAACTGTTCTATCTGCAAAACTATCTTTAGTAAACTTTGAATAACTTCATCTGTACTACTCCAAACTTTATGCGCACTGAGATGGGGTATCCTCATACTTTGTAGAAGCTTCAGTTAACTGTGCAAACAAAAATATTGCTCCAGTGGACATCGCCAACTAAATCTTCATCGGGTGCTCTGTCAGGATCACTGTATCCATACTTAGAGAATTTCTTCCTTCAACTTGCCATACTTCCATTCCAGATTCTGTGCTCTCAGGAGAGATCATATGTTGCCATAATGACAACATATATGCATCCACATTAGCCAAATTTCCAACACCTTCATTAGCTCAGTGAATATATTTGAAGTGAACTATGCTCCTTGGTCTATTTCTAATTCTCTTGGAACTCCATAATGGGTAAAAATGTCCTAATACAATAATTTGGCTACTTTTTTGTCTCTGGCACTCTACACTACTTTCACTTCCACCCATTTTGTCAAATAATCTGTGCACACCAGGATATAATATTTTCCATTTGACGGAGGATCAATTGGTCCTATGAAGTCCATACCCCATTTATCAAAGGGTGTCATCACCACTTGTGGATTAAGTGGCATCTCATCTAATTTCATTGGATGACCCATCCTTTGGCATTTATCACATTTTTTTTGTATAATTGGCTGCATCTTTATGTAATGTTGGCCAATAATATCCTATTATTAAGATTTTTCAGGTTGTTCTCTTTGCTGCAAAGTGACCTCCACATGGCTCATCATGAAAAGCATGGAGTATGGAATATATTTCATCTTGTCTCACACACCTCCTCATGATCTGATCTAGACTAGTGTAAAATAGATTGTTATCTATCCATGAAAATTGAAAGCTTTTCTCTACAAGCTTTTTCCTATCCTTCTAAGAAAAATGTGGGGACATCTTATTTTTCCAAGATAATTGGCTATGTCTGCATACCATGGATTTTTGATTGCTATGTGGAACAAGTGTTCATTTTGAAATGTATCTTCAACCTGAGTGGTGTCTTCATCAACATTTTGTAGTCTAGACAAGTAATCAACAACTACATTTTCCTTCCCTAGCTTATCAACAATTGTTATATCAAATTCCTATAATAGTAAAAGCCATATTGCTAGTCTACCTGTTATAGAAAGTTTTTTCATCAGATATTTTATTTTTGAGTGATCAGTGTGAACAAAAATGGGATAGCCTATGACATAGTGTCAGAATTTGTTCAATGCATAAACTACAACTAGGAGTTCCTTTTTAGTAACTGTGTAGTTCAATTCAGGGCCATGGATTCTTTTACTGATATAGTAAATTGGATTCTCAAAGTTAGTAGGTCTTTGTCCTAGCACAACACTATGGCATAATCTGATACATCTATATGGATGTGGAATGGAATAGACCAATCTGGTCCTTTGAGGACTAGTGTAGTTGTTAGAAGTTTCTTTAGTTGCAGGAATGACTCATCACATGCTTGTGTCCATATAAATTCAATTCTTTTGTAAGTAGTGTGTACAAAGGACTAGAAATTTGATTGAAATTTTGAATAAAGTGTCTATAGTATCCAACATGTCCTAAGAAAGATCTTACATCTTTTTGCTTAGTAGGGGTAGTTAATATGAGTATTACCTCAACTTTAGCTGGGTCCACTTGAATTCCTGCTGCTAAAATAAAATGCCCAAGTACTGCTCCTTCCTACATCATCATAAAACATTTCTCACTATTAAGGGATAGATTATGTTCCTTACATTGGATTAGCACCTTTTCAATATTCTTTAAAGTCTCTTCAAATGTCACTCCAAATGCTGTAAAGTCATCCATATATATCTCCATAAAATCATGTGATATATCAGTAACAATACTAATTATAGCCCTCTGGAATGTTACTAGTCCATTACACAACCCAAAAGGTAGGATTGAATATGCATATGTCACCCATGGACATGTAAATGTAGTCTTCTCCCAGTCTTCTAGAGCAATAGTTATCTGATTGTATCCACTATATCCATCAAGAAAGGAAAAATAATTCTTACTGGCTAAAGTATCAAGTACTTGGTTAATGAATGGTAATGGGAAGTGATCTTTCTTAATTTCTTTGTTTAACTCCCTATAATCCACATAGATTCTCCATTTACCTCACTTCTTGGGTACTATAACCAAAGGTGATACCCATTTACTATCAGATATAGGATATATAAATCCAACATCTAATAACTTTTGTAATTTAGTTTTGACTATCTCCCTTAATGCTGGATTAATCCTCTTTTGAGGTTGATGGAGGGGTAGGCTTCCTTCATTTATATAAATCCCATGAGTACATAGTGTAGGGCTTAATCCCTTCATGTCCCCATAGTCCCATGCAAAGGCTTTCTCATGTGTTTGCATTAGTTTGGTTAGTTGCTCTATCTGTTGTGAAGGGAGCTTATTATTCACATGGAGATTACAACCCTTAGAAAGCTCAACAATAGTTGTAAGTTCAAGCATGGACACTTTAGTGATAGGACTTGTGTTTACTTCACTAGGTAGCAACTGATGAATAATATTGGGTTCTGAAGGTAATAGACAGTTCTCAAAATTTTCTTCATATATAGTTAACTCTAACATAAAACTTTCAGATATATCTTTGATTAAAACACAATCATTATTAAGAATTCTCTAAATGACTTCATCTTCATCTTGTAGCTTATAAAATATTTCCTATGTAACATCATGAGTTGAACAATAGAATTTAGTTCTTCTTCACGATCTATTAAATCTGGCCATATAGGTGTACTTAAATCTGGTTGTGGTTGAGCTAGAGGATACAATGCTAGTTTGTTAGTGGCTTTCCCATCTGAAATTGTCACATTCTTTGATCTACAACTTATGTTTGCATTAAATATTTCCAACCATGGACGTCCTAGGATGACAGGGTAACCAACAAGATTGACCTTTGGTGATAGAATCATGAAATCAACAGGGTACTCCCAAGAGTCTAATGCAACTATTATGTCTTCTATCATTCCATTAGGGGTGACAGTATCACTGTCTACTAATTGCAATATTGTTGGAGTAGCTCTCAACCCTTCAATGCTCAATTTGTTCATAGTATCCTTGGTCATTGCATTAATGGTAGTACCTATGTCTATTAATGCACTTTTTACATACTGACCATTAATGATAATGTTCACAACTAGACTCCCTGGATCTGAATATTTTGGAATTACCAGTTTTCCTAATATGATATCAACCAATTATCCTAAAACATGAACTATTGTAGGATCCTTTTTCTTTCTTCTAGGCTTTTTAAGAAAAGCTTCTTTTATTGCTTTTCCATAAACTGGAACATCCTTTATTTCTTGAAATAGGGGAATCTAGACATGCATGTTCTTTAGCTGGTCAATGATATCAAATGGTTGGTCTTCTTTTGGTATGGGCTTGTCCATGCGGAGCCTCTGAGGAAAAGTGTTAGGAATAAGGTGTCTCAACCTTGGATAATTCCTATTCTTATTATTTGTTTTGTAAATGTATTTTTTGCAAATAATGTAATTAAGTGTGAGTGTACATGTCTAGTTGGCATGTTGATGTGTCACTCCACTTGATGTGTCAGCATCTTGTGCGTAAGGAGATCATGACTGAAATGGTCATGATGGATTCCTATGACATGTAAGAACTATTTAAGGAATGTGCTATGACAGGTGTAAGAGCATCTTATGACTTGGACCTATTTGGGCACCCAAGAAGAAGTGGTTGGTGTGTGTAAGAGAATATGCCAAAAATAGGTTGGTATGATAGATTCTCTTAAACTTCTCTTGTGACCTTTATTTTTGGTGGATTCTATGACAAGCTGTCATAGTCTATTCTAGGGATGGACACCTATTCTTGGGATTGCATGTAACAACTATGTACATGTGGCTTTGTGCATGGGTCTTGGTGGTTGTGCCTATTTTTGGGTCTAGAGGAGTCTATATATATGATTCTACTCCTATGGGAGAGACATAACAAAATTTAAGTCTTGTTGGCTTTGTCTCTCATTTCTTGAAAGAACTTGCATTGCAAGTGTATTGTAATCTTTGTGTTGAAGATAATACATTGTGCAGGTTTTGGAGTGCTGGGGTTTTTTACCAAAAGGTTTTCCCTAGGGTATATCATTGTGTCATTCTCTATTTTTTTGTATGTATGGTATGTGGTTGCAATATCTTTGTTAAAGTAGTTAACGAATCTAAAATTGTAAGGATTTATAAGAATTTGCACAATACTCTCCTATAGAGATTAGCGTAGGAAGCTATTTCCACACCTGAGTTTCCTTACAAGTGGTATCAGAGCTTGATCAACTTTTGATCCTAGTTGTTGGGTAGGGTTTTTTGAGCTAATCTCAAGTTTTAATGTGAGTTTTTTGCAGAGCATTCTGAATCTTATTTGCAGATTGAGATGGCAAGTTCATCATATGGAAGAATGGAGGTGGAGAAATTTAATGGCACTAATTTCGAGTTGTGGAAACACAAGATGGAAGACATGTTGGAAGATCATGACCTATGGGAAGTGACTTCAAGTGCTACAAGACCAGCAACTATAGCTCAAGCAGATTGGGATATCAAAGATCGTAAAGCTAAGGGTCTCATAAGACTCTGTTTAACTGATGAAGTCCTTCTGAATGTTCTAGATGAGAAAACCACAAATAGTTTGTGGGAAAGACTTGCAGCCATGTATCAGGTCGAATCTCTAGTGAACAAGTTGTTCCTGAGGAATAAGTTGTACTCTCTGTGAATGGAGGAAGGTGGATCCTTAACGGATCATTTAAATGCATTTAATCTGGTGGCTGCACAATTGACATCAACTGGTGTCAAGTTAGAAGAGGAGGATCGTTGCTACACACTTTTGTGTTCTTTACTAGATTCATGGGACTATCTTATGATGGCTCTCAGAAGCACTTTAGTCACCTTCAAAATGGATGATGTGGTGTCTTCACTGCTATCAGAGGAGATGCAGAGAAAGGCTTCCATTTTGGAAAAAGAAGCCCTTGCTGTTCGTGGGAGATCCACTGAAAGAGGGAAGAAAAATGACAATAAGTCTGACAATAAGGGTAGATCCAAATCTCATGGGAATTCAAAGACTTCCAATAAGTCCAAGGCAAAATGTTGGAACTGTGATAAATTTGGGCACTTCTGTAAAGACTACAAAGAGCCGAAGAAGAAGAAGAAAGGTTCAGATTCAGCTTCAGAAAGATCTCAAGAAGATGGCGATGCATTCATCATAGCTTTGGCAGCCCATGCATCTAATGATGTGTGGTTGGTTGACTTGGGTGCATCTTTTCGCATGACCTCTGATCGAAACTGGTTCTCAAAATATGAAGAGTTTGATGGTGGAAAGGTGTACTTGGGTGATGATTCTCACATAAAGATAGTTGGACGCGGAAGGGTCACTATCAAATTTCTTGATGGATGAGTAAAGGGAATCAATGGAGTTATGCACATTCCAGGTTTGGCATGAAACCTATTATCTATAAGTATGCTAAATGATGTAGGTGTGCAAGTTGTTTTTTTGAAAGAAGGATGCAAGATGATGAGAGGATCGATAGTGCTTGCAAGGGGTACTAGGAGAGGTACCTTATTTTAGCTAGATGCGTGTATTCCTCTGTGTAATAGTTCTTCATCCTCACCATCTGAACAAGCAGTGAAGAAGCCTATGGCTATTGGTTCTGATGGTAGTGCAAATACTTTGGAAGGTAAGCTTCCTACAGAAAAGACAATGTTGTGGCATATGAGATTTGGCCACATTGGTGAAAAGGGTCTCAGAACCTTGAAAAATAAAAATCTCATTGAGGGGCTAAATGATTGCAATCTCGAGTTTGAATTCTGTGAACACTATGTCTATGGTAAACAAAATCATGTTCAGTTTTACTCTAGTTCTCACAAATCTTCTGATGTTTTAGATCTTATTCATTCTGATGTATTTGGTCCTGTAAAAGTTCCTTCAATCTCCAAGTCTGTATTTTTTGTATCTTTCATAGATGATTACAGTAGAAGGATGTGGATTTATTTCCTTAAAAGTAAGACACAAGTCTTTAGTCAGTTCAAGGAATTTAAAGCTCTTGTAGAAAATCAGACTAGTAAGAAGATTACTTGTGTGAGAACTGACAATGGTGGTGAGTTTTTCTCAGCAGAGTTTAAACAGTTCTATAAAGAACAAGGTATTGAGAGGCATAAGACAACTCCTTATACCCCACAGAAAAATGGAGTTGCAGAGAGAATGATCAGGACACTAATGGAGAAGGCTAGGAGTATGCTTAGTGGAGCTAGTTTAGAACAAAGGTTTTGGGTCGAAGCTGTGGCCACTACTTGCTATCTAGTTAACAGATCTCCTACATCAGCCCTTTTTGGTAAGACACCCATGGAGGTGTGGTCTGGTAAGAAGCCTTCAATTAGACATCTTCATGTTTTTGGTTGTGAAGCTTATGCACATGTTCCAAAGGAGAAAAGATATAAGTTGGAAAACAAAGCTGTTAAATGTATTTTCATCGGATACAGTGCTGGTGTGAAAGGATACAAGCTTTGGGATCCCATGACTAGTAAGGTGTTGTATAGTAGAAATGTTATTTTCAGAGAGCTAACATCTTCTCCTATTGTGCTACAACTAGATGAAAAAGAAAAGGAAAAAGATGTTGTTCAGTTGCCTCCTACCCCTGAGAAGACTGAACAGAGAGACCATGTTGGGCCTAATGATGAGGAGAGCTCTAGCAGCTCTGATAGTTCAGAATAAGAGGAAGAACAACCTAAACCGCAGCCCTTGAGGAGATCCACGAGAGAAAGAAAGTAACCAGAAAGGTTTGGTTATTCTATGTTAGATTCCAGTTGTGCCTTTGCTTTGATTACTAACACTGATGAGCCTAGATCTATGAAAGAGGCTTTGGGCATGGAAGATACAGGTTCCTGGATTGAGGCTATGGATGATGAGATGGCTTCATTGGAGAAAAACAAAACTTGGGACCTTGTACCTTTGCCTAAAGGGAGAAAAATTGTTGGCTGTAAATGGGTGTTCAAGAAGAAATTCTGTGCAGATGGCAGTGTTGAAAGGTATAAAGCTAGATTGGTTGCAAAGGGGTATTCACAGGTAGAGGGAATAGATTATGGTTTCTCTCCTATTGCAAAGTTGACATCTATTAGATTTTTGTTATCTCTTGCTGCATCATATGATTTAGAGATAGAATAGATGGATGTGAAGACAACTTTCCTTCATGGTGATTTGGAGGAAGAGATTTATATGTCACAGCCTGAGCACTACATTGTTAAAGGTAAAGAATCCTTAGTTTGCAGATTAAAGAAATCTCTATATGGTTTGAAGCAATCTCCTAGGATGTGGTACCTTAAGTTTGATGCCTTTGTGTTGTCAATTGGATTTGTAAGATCAAAATCAGATCATTGTGTTTATTTCAGAGTTGAAAATGATCGCCTTCTTATTGTTGCATTATATGTTGATGATATGTTGCTATTTGGGAAGAGTAAGGGTATGATTTATGATTTTAAATCTCAGTTGTCAGCATAGTTTGAGATGAAAGATCTTGGGGCAGCTAGGTACATCTTGGGTATGGAAATTAGTAGAGATAGGTCTAATAGAAAACTTTGGTTGAGTCAGAGTAAGTATGTGAAGTCTGTGTTGGACAGGTTCAACATGGCAGATTGTAGACCACTATGTGTTCCTATTTCTATGGGAACAAAGTTATCTGTAGATGATTGTCCAAAATCTCCTAGTGAGGTGGAGGACATGAGTAGAGTACCTTATGCTAGTGCAGTTGGTAGTCTTATGTATACTATGGTTTGTACTAGACCAGACATTGCCCAAGCAATGGGAGTCCTGAGTCAGTTTATGGCTAATCTTGGACGGGTACATTGGGATGCAATTAAGCGAGTATTCAGATATTTGAGGGGTACATCAGATTAATCCATATGTTATCATGGTAACTCTTCTGGATCTCCACATTCAGTTTGTATTCATAGGTTTGTGAATTTAGATTGGGCAGGTGATATTGACAGTAGGAGATCCACCAGTGCTTGTGTTCACTATGTTTGGTGGTGCCATCAGTTGGATGAGTAAGCGACAACTTGTGGTTGCTTTGTCCACTATAGAAGCTAAGTACATGGCTGCTACTCATGCTTGTAAAGAAGCCATTTGGCTTAGAAGATTGTGTTCTGATGTTGGTGTTGATGTAGAATAGATTACTATTTTGTGTGACAGTCAGAGCGCTATTTGCCTTGCAAATAATCCAACTTTCCATGCCAGAACGAAGCACATTGATGTGTAGTTTCACTTTGTGAGAGATATGGTGGAAGATGGAAAGGTAAATTTGGAGAAGGTAGATACTATGAAGAATGTTGCAGATGCATTAATGAAACTAGTGGGCATTGAGAAGCTTAGATGGTGTTCGAAGTTTATGGGCCTTTTGGCCTATAGCGGTTAAAAGTTCCTGTTATGTTCCTATTGCTCTTACAAGGTGTTCGACAAGTGGGAGAATGTTAGGAATAAGGTGTCTCAACCTTGGATAATTCCTATTCTTATTATTTGTTTTGTAAATGTATTTTTTGCAAATAATGTAATTAAGTGTGAGTGTACATGTCTAGTTGGCATGTTGATGTGTCACTCCACTTGATGTGTCAGCATCTTGTGCGTAAGGAGATCATGACTGAAATGGTCATGATGGATTCTTATGATGCATAAGAACTATTTAAGGAATGTGCTATGACAGGTGTAAGAGCATCTTATGACTTGGGCCTATTTGGGCACCCAAGAAGAAGTGGTTGGTGTGTGTAAGAGAATATGCCAAAAATAGGTTAGTATGATAGATTCTCTTACACTTCTCTTGTGACTGTTATTTTTGGTAGATTCAATGACAAGCTATCATAGTCTATTCTAGGGATGGACACGTATTCTTGGGATTGCATGTAACAACTATGTACATGTGGCTTTGTGCATGGGTCTTGGTGGTTGTGCCTATTTTTTGGTCCAGAGGAGTTTATATATATGATGTTACTCCTATGGGAGAGACATAACAAAATTTAAGTCTTGTTGGCTTTGTCTCTCATTTCCTGAAAGAACTTGCATTGCAAGTGTATTGTAATCTTTGTGTTGAAGATAATACATTGTGCAGGTTTTGGAGTGCTGGGGTTTTTTACCAAAAGGTTTTCCCTAGGGTATATCATTGTGTCATTCTCTATTTTTCTGTATGTATGGTATGTGGTTGCAATATCTTTGTTAAAGTATTTAACGAATCTCAAATTGTAAGGATTTATAAGAATTTGCACAATACTCTCCTATAGAGATTAGCATAGGAAGCTATTTTTGCACCTGAGTTTCCTTACAAAAAGGTGGTTTAACTAATGTATGAACATTGGCTGAGTTGGAAACATTCTCTGGGATAATAGTATTTGGAAAAGCATTCTCTGGAATCGGTATTGATGCTGCAGGAAGGTCTAGTAGTTTAGTGATAAGAGGTGGTTTAGGTGCTAGCAAAGTAGTACCTAATCTTAAATGTATATCATCTATGTCAAGTGCATAGGCATGGTACTGTTGAGCATCGACAACATACATTTGCTGTTATGGTTGTTAAATGTTGGGATTCGGTTGTGGTTGAGTAGGTAACTGTGTTTTCTTTTGAGGACCTATATTTGTAGGTGCTGGCATTATTGCAGGTATATTTGTTGGATGTGGTAAAGGTGGATATCCTGGATTTGGATTAGGCCATTTCTGAGGTCCTCTCCATTGGTTAGTGGGCTTCCAATTCCCTTGTGGTTGTTTCCATTGGTTTGGAAATTGTGGCCATTGGGGTTGTTGTGGATAATACCATTGATTCTATTGGTTATTTGGCCAAGCATTATTCCAAGTGGGTTGATTATACTATGGAGGACTTTGGACATTGTGGTTTTTCCAATAATTATGATAAGGATTTGAAATTTTTAATGGGTCTTGAGGCATACCTTATCTCATGGACCATGGCTGACATTGAGAAACAAAGAATACTTTCTCTTCCTCTCTTTGTATCTTTATGTATTCAGTTGGAAGATGCTGATTCTCTAGGTTTGCGACCAATTTGCACTAACAATCCTTCTTTTTTTTGTGGCAATGAGGAAAGTATTCAGCTAGCTATGCCTCCGCATCTACATGATTCTTCTTGGTAGTCATCATGTCTAGGTGTGTAGTGACATCATTTATGATGTCTTGCTTGAATCCTGACAACAAGTTTGAAATCTCCATCTTTGAAATACTAGATCCACTTCCTTTGGCAAATGTTGAGTGAAATCCCCTTCCTTTCTTGACTGCTGCTCTAGAATAGTTTAGAAAAATCTTTTGAAAGTCATCCCAGGAAGACTAAGATATATCTCCTCTAGCCATGAGGTCCAAGGCTTAAAGACAGATTTCATTCACTCCTCTTAGAAAAATCAGCTTATGTGAATCCTCCTACAATGTATGTCTAGGGTTCTTTTGTAAGTTAAATAAGCAGTGTGATATGTAGTCCTCTAATGTCTCATCTTCCCTTTGTGACATACAGAAGATGGCATCTTATTTTGAATCACTCCCCTTGCAGTATTCCTTATAATTCCTTAGAAATAAATCTCTCATCCCATCCCAATTCACTACTACATTTTCTCCTAAGCCCATGAGCCATCTGAGAGCTGACTCCTTTAGTGTTGTTGGAAACAACTTAAGCTTATGACTATTAGTATTATAGTCAAAACTTTGAAACAGTATGTCAAACTCAAACAAAAGGGTGTCAGAATCCTTTGTGATGAGGCCATAGAACTTTGGTAGTGCTGAAGCAGGTTTAGAAATTTAAATGTAGGAGCTTCCATTACTGGAGGTTTTTGATATTAAAATTGTGGCTGGAAAGTATTGTTGACTGGAGGGTTTTGGACAGTAGGTAGTCCTAGAGTAATATTATTATGGAAAATGGCTAATATTTCTACAAAAAGACATAGGTCTAATGTTTCATGAGTGTCTTCTTCTATTGAATATGATGCAACAAACTTAGGACTTGCATTGAGAAATGGTAACTCAAGTTCCTCAAATTCTTCTTTCAGTTTAACAGGTTCTTTTGGAAGAAATATGCCATGAACATCTCACCTTCTTTGATGTATGCAAGTAAGTTGACGACTTATGAAGCAAGCTCACAACTACTCTGTATTAACTAAAATAGGAAATTAATTTGAAAAATAAATGACTCATTAAGGTTCCTAGTTTGACACCATCCCCAGAAATGGCGCAAAAAATGAATAGTCTCACAATAGGTAATAATAATCATGCCATTGTCTCTCTTAGGATTGATATATTTAAAATAAGGATTAATTTTCCCATTATGAAATACATTTAAATTGTCAACCTAAGGACATAGACTTGAAATGGGACAACACAATTTTTGCACTAAGTTAGTCTAAGAGTCATACTACATATGCTGCAGGAAGATAAAATGTGTGAAAGGAACCTATACTATTGCTGGAGGAAAGTAAACACACTCAACTAGTTAATGGAAATATGATAGAAAGCTTGTAAAATGAATCTAAGCCTATCTAACAACTCAAAACATTTACTATGTCTATCTTCTGCAAGTGCTGCAGGAACATCCACAGTAGTAATACTATAGGGTAAAATAGTAACTCTACTTAAAATAGGGAAAATGTAGGAAGAAAATCTACTCTAGCTTAATCTAATCCACCTCCCAAGTGGGCCCCCTTGGTTGGCTTCTACTAACTACCAACACAAAAAATAATCCAAAATCACTCTTCCATTAATTCTTCTTAACTGGTTACATAACAATTGAACAACTCATGAAGAATAGAAAAGAGAAACTTCTTCTACATTGAATACATCATTCTATATTTTATCATTACCTAACTAAGTCGATCAAATCCCTTTATAAAGTGGATTGGCACTTATTGAAAACATAATAGAAAAGTCTGAGTAAACCTTGCCAAATAAGGAGGTGGTAAAACAACCATGACATATTACAATTACTGCAGATAACAAAATAAAAACTTCTAAGGAAATATAGAAAGACTTATTTTCTATATTCTCTCGAACAACAGCTCCTTTCTAGGTGTGGCATATCCTTCAAAACCATGTTGGATTCTTCCGCCATGACTGGTCTTCAAATGCTTCTTCTTTAATGTGGTTGCACCACTCTTCATACTACTCCTTGTTTACTTGAAAGGTTAGTAACATTTAATACACATATGCAAGTCAACATTTCAACCCCTACTCAAATGTTAGAACACAACTTAAAATAACTATATGAAGTACTGCATTATATTTATAATAGTTAGCAAAACATGTGATTCCAACTACCCATAGGCTTTTGTGGCTTTAGTTGTACTTAGCATAAGTTCACATAGGTATAAGTCATAAATGTTTTAGAAATGTCTATCAGAGCATAAAGAGTGTCAACAAAGTATGAAGATTATAACAAAATTGAGGCAATAATTTGTCTCATCACCTCACATGATATCCTATTTGAATAAGATTCAAAATTATATGGTTGATGAGAAATCTTGGTTTGATTTTGAAATAGGTAACTATAGAGATGGTATATTATGTGAAATTATACCTATGGATGATTGTGATTTCCTACTAGGTCTCCCATGTCAATCTTATGTCAAGGCACAACAAGATGGTGATCAAAAAGGGATATCTCATAACAAAGAATGGGAACAAGTACAAGATGGATTCCTTTCCTGAACACATAGGGAAAAGGGAGATTGGATCAAATGTGATGATGGTTAGTGGTCAGGAGTTCTTGGTTCTAAGAAAAGAACAAAAATTTAAGGGGTATTCCATAGTGGTAAAGAAAAAATATGATCTTAGTTTACATTCTAAGGAAAAGAAAGGGGTGGCGTAGGAGGTGTAGAACGTTCTAGACAATTACCAAGGTATAGTGGTAGAGGACATGCCTAATTCCTTGCCACCCTTGAGGGATATAATCCATCAGATAGAATTAATCCCTGGTGCCACTCTTCCCAACAAGATAGCTTATAAGATGACACCATTGCAAAATGAAGATATTTTTAGATAGGTGCAAGAACTCTTAGGCAAGGGTCTTATTAGGAAGATCTTAAGTCCATGTGTAGCCCCAACTATGCTTGCCCCAAAGAAGGATGGGAAATGGAGTTTATGTATAGCCTCAAGGGATATAAACAAAATTACCATAAGGTAAAGGTTCCCAATGTCAAGAATACAAGACCTATTGGACTACCTTGGAGGATCTTGTTATTTTATAAAAATTGAATTGAAATCAAGCTATCACTAGATAAGAATAAGGTAACGGGATGAATGGAAGACTTCCTTTAAGACCAATGAAATATTGTATGAATTGCTTGTGATTCCATTTGGTCTTAGAAACTATCCAAGCACATTTATGCACCTAATGAATGAGGTATTGGTTGAATTCATTACAAAATTTGTAGTTTTTTATCTGGGTAAGTGCACCAAGATGGTGGATAGTTTAGTAGTCACATCCAAACAAAATGAAAATTTTCATAACCCATGCAGGTTCCATAAAATTCAAAATCATGCTAGGCTTGGTTTTACCGAGCCTAGCAAAAAATGATTAAAAAAGAAAAAAGATCCTCAAAACCCATATGGTTTTCACAAACAAAAATGTTCCTCAAAACCCATACTAGTTTTGATGAACATTATATTCACAATTTATCATAACCCATATGGGTTATGTAAAACTAGTAGAGAAAGAGAGAGAGAGAGAGAGAGAGAGAGAGAGAGAGAGAGAGAGAGAGAGAGATTCATGTATATAGATATATAGACATACATTTATTTAAATATATGTATATATAACTATAGATATGCATATATAGTTACATAGAAACATAACATATATATAAATCTATACAAATGTTTATTTTATTACACATTTACAAGAAATTTTTTCAATGTCTTCATAACCCATAAGGGTTTTGAAAAACTTAAAATGTTTTTTTATGTCTTCAAAACTCATATGGGTTATGTAAAAATTCAAAATGAGTACGGGTTATTTTGTACACCACAACCTGTATGGTTTATGCCTTGGTAAAAGGTTTGTAATATTACCCTAAGGCTTGAAAGCCCATTTTCCCTCCAATTTTGTCCATTTACAAATTTTTTATTCTGTCGACGAGATTTATCAACTTTTTCATCCTCAGCTTTATAAATGATTAAGTGGGTATCTCTAAAATTATTACCATCATCTCACACATCTTATAAGCTTTATAACCATATTAAATTTTCTATTTTTGGACAACAATATCATAGTAAACTTTAATTTTCTTTCCTAGTGTCTTCATAGTCCTCACAAACATATGTCTACCATTTTTTTAATAAATTTTGATCTACTTGACCAAATTTTAAAAAAATTACATATTATTGTTCTACACTAGATTCTATACACAATAAAAAAATAAGTTTGTAATTTGGATTATTTTGATGCAAGTTATGCCCAGGGCACAAACAGGTACTAGATTTTCAGGATGCGGTCACTTGAAAAAATCATAAAAACTAAAATACTCAACAAAAAAATACATTGAA
This sequence comes from Chamaecyparis obtusa, assembly GCA_027943335.1. Classification (NCBI taxonomy): domain Eukaryota; kingdom Viridiplantae; phylum Streptophyta; class Pinopsida; order Cupressales; family Cupressaceae; genus Chamaecyparis; species Chamaecyparis obtusa. Next base: position 27,454 of record BSBK01006625.1, read on the forward strand.
ATACACAACTTCTAGATCTCACTCTTACCTATCATCCTACCAAAGGGTTTTGTAAAATGCTAAATTAACTATAGATTTTGTGAAGTGCATGGAAACAACTATGTTATGTTTTAATAAAAAAATAGGAACAATTTTTCTTGCGTAGGAGGTTTGACCCTCTTAATCTTATCCATTTGTTAAAAAATTTAGTAGTTTAGAAACTATATTTAGAGTACTACAATTTTTATTCTTTACACAACTCCTAGTTTTTAGTGCATGACCCTCAAATATCTCTGTAAAGTTTAGATTTCCCTAATTTCAAAGAAAAGTGGCCACTTATACCCCCCTTTTTGTTCAACACCTTGTTGCAGTTACCCATCTTGACAACATTCTTGTTTTTAGTGGGTCCAAGCTCAAGGAGGAGCATTTGGAGCACCTTGAGAAAGTATTGGGAAAGCTACACAAGAAGAAGCTAATAATCAATCTAGACATATGTGATTTTATGAAAGTTGAATTGGTATATTTAGGCTTTGTCATTTCCAAAGGTAGTCTAAAAATGGATCCCACTAAAGTAGAGGAAATCCTAAATTAGCCCACACCTAAATCTATTAGAGATGTTAGGAGCTCTCATGGGTTAGAAACTTTCTATAGGAAGTTTATTAGGGGATTTAACCACATTTGTGTTCCTATACTAAATACCACTAAAGGAGGGATAAAATGTAAGTTTTCTTGGAATGAAAAGGTAGATGAAAACTTCCAAGTGTTGAAAAAGAGAGTGGCGGATTTACCTATACTAGTGCTCCATGATTTAACAAACTCTTTACTGTGGAATGTGATGCCAATAAGCATGACATAAGGGTAGTTCTTAGCCAAGCAAGACATCTAGTTTCTTTCTTTTTAGAAAAGTTTCAAATGATGCAAAATAAAGATACTCTACCTATGATCTATATTTCTATACAATGGTGCAAACCCTCAAGAAATGGAGGCATTACCTACTCCCAAACAGGTTCATTTTTGTCATACAAAACTACGCACTATGTTTTCTCAATGGGTAGAATAAACTTAATTATACGCATATTAAGTGGTGAAATAATTACAAGCATACACTTTTACCATAAAACACAAGAAAGGGGTCACCAATAAAGTTTCAGATACTTGGAGTAGAAGAGTGCTCACTATACATGAGGTCTAGTTACATAGCATGGGGATTGGACCCCTTAAGGAGCTCTACAAATAAGATCCTAATTTCAAGGATTCTTATAATGTGTGTTTGAATTTCACTAATAATTTTCATGTTGATTTCTTTGATTACATGTTGCTGGAGGGACTCTTGTTTAAAGGAAATTTATTATGTGTTCCTAGATTCCATGAGGGAAAAAATCATAATGGATAAGAATAATGGGGCTATATGTGGTCATTTTGGGCTTGATAAGACCCTAGAATAGGTGACTAGATACTAATTTTGTCCTAAAGTGTAGGTGGATGTCAAAAATCATGTTGCATGTTGCCTAATTTGTCAAAGAGATAATGTAACCTCGACAAATTATCTCACTAAGAACATATCAATAGGAAACCTTCTCATATATCAATAGGAAACTAATGGTCAAACTACATTTTTGAAGATATCAATAGGAAACCTTCTCATATATCTCACTAAGAAACATTATGGCATGGGATTTGGTGATCAATAAAGAAGAGTTTTGTTTTAATGATTCAATCATAAAAAGTACAGGGAAGAGCCCTTTTGAGATTGTTTATGGATTCCACCCTAGAGAGATATTGGAACTCAAAGATCTTCAAGGATCAGATAAGAGGAGTGCACAAGTTGAAGAATCTACTACTGCCATCAAGGAAATGCATCACCAAGTAAAACTTACATTAGAGCATAGTGTTATGAAGTATAAAGATAAGGTAGACCTTAAAAGAAGAGATGTTCAATATAAAGGAGACCCAATCATGGATTTTCTCAAGAAACAATGACTTCCAAAAGGACAACCAACCAAACTGCGTGCTCCTGAATAAGATAGGGACTTGTAAAATTGTACATAAATTTGGAAAAAATACATATGAAATTGAATTTCCAACAGGATTCGAGATCTCTTCCATCTTCAATATTTTAGACCTCTTTCCTTACAAAAAACCTTTGAGTATAGGTGAAGATAACAAGGAAGAGACTGAGGAAGATGATATAGAATGGGTTAAGGACTTGCCTCTAAGAAAATTAGTTCATTTGTAGTGTATTTTGGATACTAAGGTGATAAATGAAGCTAAATCAAAAGCCACTTTGATAAATGAAGCTAATCAAAAGCCACTTTGATAAATGAAGCTAATATACTAAAATATGGAACTAGTTGGAAGAAATTGGAAACTCGAGGGACTTGAGTTTTGTCTATCTTGGGGAGTATGGTGTAGGAGAACCACCTCCACAACTCTAGGGTTCGAGATCAACCTTTTTTTGTCTTTTTCCTTTGTAATAAAGACTTCAAAAGGCTATTAGTGTTCATGTTGCATATTTGTAATAGGTCTTGAGACCTAATGTGATGTATTGATCTAATTGGTGGGTAAGTGCACCAAGATGGTGTGCAAAAATGGGGGTATAAGTGGCCACTTATTTTTTTGAAATTGGGTAAACCTAAACTTCAAAGAGAAATTGGAGGGTCTTGCACTCAAAATTAGAAGATGTGTAAACAATAAGAATTATAGTACTCTGAATCTAGTTTCTAAACTAATAAAGGTTTTTAAAAAATGGATAAGATAAATAGGGTCAAAACCTACATACGTGCATGAAAACCTACTCCTATTTTTTTAGGAAAAACATAACATAGTTATTTTCTTGAACTCAATGAAAGATATATTCATTATTTTGAAAAACCATTTGGTAGGGTGGTAGGTAAGAGAGAAATCTAGAAGTTGTGTACTTTTTTGTAATTTTCTGTTGAGTCCATTTTTTAATGATTTTTTGAAGTGACTGCATCCTAAAATATGGTACCTAATTGTGCACTTGACATTACTTGCATCAAAATAATTGAAAAATACAATTTTCTTTTTTTAAAAGTGTATAAATTTAATTGTAAAATAATAATATGTAATTTATTTTCCCGTAAAACTTTAGAATTCGCCTACAAGATGGTATACTAGAGGATGCCTTGCCCAAACAGATTGACGACATGACATTATTTGCCATGTTTTTTTTTTCCATTTGCATGAGATTAGATCTATTGTTCGGTGCATCATTGGTAAAGAGATCCTTCTTCCACAATCACGACATTTCATATACCCAGTTCAAATTGTCAACATATTCGTATCCAATGCCATGGACCTCTTGCAATCAGAGAACCTACTGGAGATTCTCACAAACAAAGTTGTCAATCCAATGTACCTGCAGGACAATGTGCTCAAGAGAGCTATGCAGAATTATGATTTATGGGGCGGCAATGCTTTGGTTGGTGGATTATTCTCTCGATACAATCTTCTCTCCAATCATGACACTATGGTGGTCTATGACAACATTATGAGATCATACATTGAGTATGCATATGTGTAATTATTCAAATGGGTGATTTGTGAGGGTTTCAAGACAAGAACTATGGTTTATGATTATTTTTGTACCATTACTCTATGAAGAAAATATTATGGGAGATTTTCCTTAATTGGCATGAGTACTGTTGGCTCCTTGATGCCCTCAAATATCTTGCATTCACAACTTTTTTCCATCCTTGTTTTATTCTCATCTAGTAAGTATGGCTTTGGTTGCAGAGCTGTGTTTAAAATGTATACAATGCAGTAGATACCACTATAAAATTTCATTGTGAAACTTTAGAATTCGCTTGCAAGCTGGTATACTAGAGGATGCCTTGCCCAAATAGATTGATGCATGATGTTATCTTCCATGTTTGTTTACCATTCGCATGAGATTAGATCTTTCGTTCAGTGCATCATTGGCAAAGAGATCCTTCTTCCACAGTCACAACATTTCATATACCCAGTTCAAATTGTCAACATATTCCTATCCAATGCCATGGACCTCCTGCAATCAGAGCACCTACTGGAGATTCTCACAAACAAAGTTGTCAATCCTATGTACCTGCAGGACAATGTGCTCAAGAGAGCTATGTAGAATTATGATTTATGGGGTGACAATGCTTTGGTTGGTGGATTATTCTCTTGGCACAACCTTCTCTCCAATCACGACACTATGGTGCTCTATGATAGCATTATGAGATCATTGGAAAAGAAAAGCATTAGATATGTTGAGAATGCCTTGCACACATTGGGTCGAAGGCTAGGTTCCTTGCTTGTGGCTAGAATCAAGGATGTGGTTAAAGCCCTTCTCATTTGTGATGGAATTTTTGAACTCCCCTCCTTCAAACATTCATAGCCCATTGCCATCTTGTTCCATCAAGCGCGCTCACTCACCTATGGTATTGGAACTAGTTCTTGACCTCAATGCCCACCCCGCATATTTGACGTCCTGGGCACATTCAAATAGACTATGTACTCATGTTTCTAGTTGGGGTGTTTCTTGCTCCTCTAGCTGGGATGTGCATTTGGTGGAGGAAGTTCCAACTATTGGTGTGTCTTCAGCTACATCTGGTTGGTCCCCGCATTCCCCTTCAGATTACCTTGCTATTGGTTGGGACTCAACTGACATGGTTGAATAGGTTTTGTGTAAATTGTAATTTTTTTTCCATTTGATGTTTGGCTATGTTTTGTTGATGCCAAATTTTATATTGTGTGGATAAACTTTGATCTTGGCATCATGAACATTACCAGGTAATTTTGTATGTGAATTGGATATGGGCATGGCTCTGTATATCGAACTTTTTTAAAATTATATATATGGCAAGGATATCAGGTTTTACACGTGAGATTGGCACCCCTTATTGTATTTACCCTATAAGAGGGTTTATGATTTTATATCTTTCAAGGATTTTATGGTTTTCATGCTGAAAATCAAATGTAATGATCAATATCAATATTATACATGTATACGACAATGATTCCAAGGTTTCTTCTTGATTCTTCCATGGATGAGTCTTTGAGTTAGTTTCTATTATTAATAAAATTATGGTGGCTAGTCCTCTTTGGCTTTAAAAATAAATAAAAATTTGTAATTGGTTAAGTAAATCAAAATTTATTAAAAAGTTGTTGGCATATGTATGTCAGGCCTATCAAGACACTAGTAAAGAAAATCAAATTTCACTATGTTAATGTTGTCCAAAAATTGAAAAAATTATATGGTTAGAAAGATGAGAAGATGCATGAGATTATGGTGGTAATTTTAGCGATGCCCACTTGATCATTTGTAAACCTAATGAGGATGAACTGGAGAATTCATGTTGGAAGATGAAAAAAGTGTAAAGGGACAAAAATGGAGAGAAAATGGGTTTTCAAGCCTTAGGGTTATTTGCCAACCCTTTCTCCAAGCCTTAGAAGCATACAAGATTTGGTTTCCATCATAACATGCTCTAATTTTTTTTTTAAAAAGTACATTTTGAGTCTTTCATAACATGTACACATTTTGGATATGTAAAGGCATGCCTCTTCTTTTTTTCTCTATCTCTCATCTTCCCTCCCTCATCAAATTCTCTATCTATTATGATCCATAACTCTCTCTCTCTCTCTCTCTCTCTCTCTCTCTCTCTCTCTCTCTCTCTCCTCCCTTCCTTCTTGGGTTCCTATTTTACAGAATGCATATGGTTTATATGGAAAGGTAGAGTTGAACCTCTACTTTTTCATAACCCGTACACATTATGAGGAAAATGTTAGCATTGGTTTTAGTTTTCCATAACCTGCACGGGTTATGATGAAATATATATATAATATATCTCCAACATCTTAGAAACTATAATTACAAGTTGTTTGAAGGTCCCATTCCACTATTTGGCATTAGTTTCTGGGATATTAATAGTCAAGTTTGTATTTTTTCTTGTCAATTTTTCTTTGAAATGGTTGATTTGTTTTATTTTTGATTTGTTACTTTAGATTATAATAAAATGATGCTCATTATTTTTTTCTTTCTATTTGATTATTCATTTTCATCATGATGTTATGTGTAGGACAATAAATATTAATGTAACATGAAAGAACATTAGAGGAAAAAATAAACAATGAGAGGAAGCACAGATAAGACAAAGAGAGTGTATGAGGAGGTTGTGTGGAGATATGTCATCTAATGAAACTAATGAAAGTGATGAACATGCAAGAATCCAAATTAGCATGATAAATGTACCTAATGCACTGAATCAAAATGATCAACATGCACCAATTCAAATGTACATGATGAATGCACCTAATGAATTCAATGAACATACTATATTTGAAAACAATGTGATGAATGCACCTAATGGATTTGAAGAAGATACACCACTTAAATTTGATGAGATGAATGTACATAATGCACCTAATGAAAACCAAGAGCATGCACATATCTTAACACCTCCTAGAATAATTCGTATAAAACCAAAGTGTCTAATTGACATTAATAAATATATTATGAGGCCAAAGCATGATAAAATTTATAAAAGAACTTGTAGAATAATAGTTAAAATAATTTGGAAAAACCATTTTGAAAATTTAAACCAAAGTGGAAGATGCAAATTAGTTGTTGAAATGATTAAAAATATTAAATTTAGATAGACAATGAGAATTTTGGGGTTAAGAACAACTGAAAATAGTAGTGAAATAACTATTGTGATAAATCTACTTGATGCATACCATGCCATTGGTACAAACAAATGTATAAAAGATACCAATGTTACTCGATGTGTCCTCACATCAACCATAGTGGGAAATGAAATGAAAAAATATCAAAAGTAAAACAAGCAAGTCATTAAGGGTAAGTAGAATAACATTAGGCAATGCCATAGAAAGGAAAGAGAAAATTGGGGATCCTAACAATAATTCTCTTTGGCCATTCTTGGGTAGAGTCACACACAAGGACAAGAATGTTGTTGATGCACTAAGAACATTAATGGAAATTTTTTGGCATGAGAACAAAATGGTTTCACCCAGTGAAAGAGATGTTGTTAGATGACGAATTAGAATTAGAATTCGTGAGCCACATCCAAAACACTATTTTGACATGACTCAAACACAATATTATGAAAGGTTTCTTCAAAGCTTTGCTCAGAATAAAATTAGCCAAATGTTTTTGGAGATGAAAAACCCATTTTATGTCAAGATTAATCATGCATGTACTACATGTTATAGGGTCCATGTTGATTTTTCCATACATTATCATATCTATCATTATATATGTTATAATTTTCATATTAACAATGTTTTGTTGGAATGTGGTCTACAAGAATCTCCTAAGTCACGAAGAGGATGCATTTCAAGTGTACTATGTAGATGAGATGATGGGTGCATTTACTATAAGATGATGTTTTTGAATGGATTTCGTCCTACATGTGGTGGTTTGAAATATTTCTCTAGATGCCTACATCTAGATAACACACATGAAATAAGAAACTAGTTTCTATTGGAAAATACAAGTAATTCAGATATGGTGTTAAAGATGGAAAATAATTAATGAGGTGTGAGCTAGTGAAAAGAGATATATGTGTAGCTGATTTTATGAAGATGTTTCAAGAGAAACTAGTTTATGAGTACAAAGGTCACACACATAGAGCTAGGTGGTTAGATGAAAAATTCAAGTTGTGTAAGGACACTTTTCCCCTTAGTACTATTGTGTCAATCAATGATTTTTCTAATAATTATACACTGAAACCTCAAAATAAAGTGCAACCTATGTATTACCACTGTACACAAGTTATAATTTTTGTATACATAGGATTAATGCATGCACATGATAGCACATAGGAGAACAAATATGTTATAAGAAAGGTTCACTTCTATATCATTGATGATTGTACTCATTCCTTGGATTTTGTGTAAGGATTGTTTATAGTCTTCTATAATAGTTTAAGGTAAACAGGTATAAGATACAACCAACACTTAATATGGTCGGACAATTGCACCACATAATTCAAGAATGCAAGGATGTTTTACTGGTTGCCTAGGATGCATGTGACAAGTGGTGTACAAATTTTTTGGAATTTCACTGAGGAAAGGCATGTAAAGGGAGAATATGATAGTGTGGGAGCATGTGTGAAAAGAGTTGTTACTAGAGAAGAACTGAAGTATGAAGGTGGTGCACTTTTAATAGATGCAGAAACAATTGTGCAATGGTGTAACTCTACCATGGGACTAGGTAATGTAGGTAAGTCTATGGTTTCTTCATTAATCTAACCTTATTGTTGCAACAAATATTCAATTCATTAAGCATCATGTTAGGTCCCTCTTAACAAGAATTTTTTGAAAGTTCATGAATCTTACCACAAGGCAATACTTGACACAATAAGGGTTAGAGATGATCCAGAAGGTTCTCTTGAATAATTTTGGGCAATCTAGAAGAATTATTCTACAATATGGTAGAATTATTTTGACAAATTTGTGTATACCTTTGAGGTTCTCTAAGTGCATATTTAGAGGCTAAATTTTGTACTTAAAAACAACAGTGAGATGTATTGTGCATATTTAGATGCCAAATTTAATATATAAAAAGGGCTTCCATGTGCATATTCGATGCCAATTTTTATGTTAAAAATGGGCAATGAGCTTTCATGTGCATGTTAGTTGCCAAATTTTGTACAAGAAAGGGAAATGAGTTTCTAGGTGCATATTAGATGCCAATTTTTATGTAAAAAAAGGGAAAAGAGATGTCATGTGCTTGTTAGATGCCAAATTTTTTATATAAAAGGTACAATGAGCCTTATTTGAAAATATATTATTGAAATACATGTATTCAATCCTCTCAATCCCTACCTCAGAAGAATATGGAATTTACTTTTGAACTTTATCTTTTATTTTGTAACCAACTTTAGAAGAATCCGAACACACAAATTTGATAATCAACTTTAAATGTGGATTAAATAGGTTCATAGGGCCTCTATATACCCTATCCAACATGTCCCAAATTACAAAGAATACATATTCAATGATTGGGTAATTTATCCCTACCCAGACTCAAACTAGGCACTCCTTGTAGCCCTTCCAACCCTATTTTTAAGAATTTTATACCAAAATTCCCAAAAAACTTGACAAACTAATTATTGATCTAGATACCATTTTCAAGGATACATGCTAGTGACAACCCCATTTTTTCCACGGAGTCCCTCTAATGTTCATGAGAACACCTAACCAAAGTGTCCCTAAGGGACATTAAACAACATTGGAAAGCAATCTTTCTTGGGGCATATCTCGGAGCTTGTGTGAGGTATCCACAAATCATTAGGTAATACAAGACCATGTTATGAAGGCCTATAGTTACCTATCTCAATTTTTGGATATTCCCCTTCATTTTAATTTGGCATCCCTATCCCAGTTTATGTCAAAAGTTACAATGTTGTTCAATTGAAATGAGAAAAATTAGGCATCTTTCAATTAGTTGGTTAGGTAAATTCTAGTAACAACCCCATTTCACCCATGAAGTCCCTCAAATGTTCATGATCACACCTGACCAAAGTATCCCTAAGCATCATTGGGCAGCGTTGGGTAATGATCTTTCTTGTAGCATATGTTGGAGCTCATGTTAGGTATCAATGAATCATTAAGTGCTAAAAGACCATGTTATAGTGGCCTACAATTACCCATCTTAGTTTTCATAGATTACCCTTAATTTTAATTTAGCATCCCTATCTCGATTTATGTCAAAATTTGTAATATTTCTCAATGGAAATGAGAAACATTGGGTATCTTTCAATCTCTTCGCCATGGGATTGAATCGTTTGTTCCATTAGTTCCATTTGGCTAGGTAAATTCTAGTGACAACACTATTTTTTACATAGATTCCCTTGAATGTTTTCAATTACACCAAACCAAATTATCCCTAAGGGTCACTAAGCAACATTGGGTAGTGACCCTTCTTGGGAAATATCTCAGAGATTGTGTGAGGTATCGATGAATTGTTAGGTGCTAGAGGGCCATGTTATGATGGCCTACAATTACCCATCTCATTTCTTGGATTTTCCCCTTCATTTTAATTTGGCATCCCTATCTTAGTTTATGTCAAAAGTTCCAATATTGCTCAATCGAAAGGAGCAACATTAGGTATCTTTTAATCTGTTCACCGTGGGATCGAATCATTTTCTCCAATATCTCTAGTTAGTTGAGTAAATGCTAGTGACAACCCCATTTCTCCCATGGAGTCCCTTCAATGTTTGCAAGCACATCAAACAAAAGTGTCCCTAAGGGTCGTTAAGCAACATAGGTAAAATTGGGTATTTCACACTTTTATCCAACTTGTTCTAAAACACTTTCTAAAAAAACTACACTTTTGGTTTCCCTTTTGGAAGTTATTCAAAATATCCAAAAACTAGGTACTGTTCTTTTCGACCGACACAGAGGACACATACCTTGCAATTCTCAAATTAGTCCAAATGAGCCTACATTTACAAAGTCCTAACTATATGAAATATGTATGATGAGCACCCTAAACCATTTGAAATCATTTATTGATGATTCCAAACCAAGTAATTTATGGGTTTTAATGGCTACCATGTTCTCATGTTCTCCCAACTATACATTTACAAAGTCCTAACTATATGAAATATGTATGATGAGCACCCTAAACCATTTGAAATCATTTATTGATGATTCCAAACCAAGTAATTTATGGGTTTTAATGGCTCCCATGTTCTCATGTTCTCCCAACTCATGTACCTTCACTTTTAGGCCTTAAAACCTAGAGCTTTATTAAAATGCACCTTCCAATCACTTCTAGATTCTAACAATATTTTTTTCACCATCTATTCAACATATGTAAATTGATTCCATAATAAAAACATACCCTCCTTAAGGCAGATCTCTTAGACCTTGACCATAGCACCATCCATGCACCCTTTTCACAAGAAAATTTCCACCCTAGGGTATCAACCATTGGTCCAAGATCACCTATCCTTCATGTGATATTATGCACAATGTACGAGGATATCTGAATTTAATAAGGTTATTCATGGCCACCTAATTTTTTAATAAGGTCTTTTGTGTCATTAGTCATTTTAGGTGAAAGGGAAAGTTTAAAATTGGGTATTCATCCATGCTCACTACTACATTTGGGGCCAAATTTTGACAGATGCTTCCAACGGATAATTCTTTTTTTATGAATTTGGTATTTTTTTTTGTAATAGTCCCTGATGGTGTTGGTATTTCGATGGGTTTTAAATAGACCATTAGAATTCTGATAGTTTCGGGGTATAGATGAAAAAAAAGAGTGAAATGGCGAAATCATTTTTATTTCGATTGCAAAGAAAAGGAGTGGTTCCAAGCTAAGCATGAGAGAAGGTATGTGATTTCTTCATCTTTGATCTGGTACCTTTGATGGGTAACATCTTTCAAGCCTCTGACATCATATTCGACTGCAAATTTAAAATGCATTGCATTTTATTTGATCATGAATCATGAAATTGGATTCATGTTTGTTGATATTATTGGCACAACCATTGTATATTGTTGAGATGCTCACTGAAATGACCACATTCTACTACTGTCATGCCCTAGCCCATGCTTTATCTCCATTATTTGAGGCTATTAGTGATTGTGCTCAAGGATATCAATTTACTATTTTGAAATGTTTGGATTCACGTTTGTTGATATTACTGGCACAACCAATGTATATTGCTGAGATTCTCTTTGAAATGATCACATTCTACTAGTGTTGTGCCCTATCCCATGCTTTATCTCCATTATTTGATGTTATTGGTGCTTGTTCTCAAGGATATCGATTCACTATTTTGAAATGTTGACTATGGTTATCAAATGGATAGCCCGTGAGCTTCTAGCTAGGTGCCATTTGTATCGATAGCTTAGGGCATCAAATGTATTGTATCATTGATAGTTGAGACTTTGTTAAAAGGAAATATAAAAAAGAATGATTTTGGTTTATTTTCTCTATTTTGATCCCTATGTGGCTACCACCATGATTTTTATTTTGAGTGCAATTTTGATAGAATTTTAGTAGGGTTTTCAATATATTGAACAACAACAGAACATGATTCTTTTTGGTGCTTTTTTTTCCCATATTCAGTAGATAAAAATAATGGAGGTAGCCACTTAGCCATCTTTTTGATGTTCCATTTATTTTACAAAGATATAGGTATGTGGATTTATCATTCAGTTGCTTGCAATTATTGGTCAAATGCAAATATTTTTTCAAGTTGAAAGGGCAAGAAATCAGTTTGGTATTTTTGGTTTATGTTAAAAGTTGATTTGGTAAAATCCTCATAAAACATACTACATGTTTTAAAATGTAAAGTTAAATTTTAAATGTAAGATATATATCTCATCCATAGTAATCAAAAGAAAGGACATGAAACTAAGGAGATTTACCAATCCAAAAATATAAGCAAACATAAAACATGATTGGTACCTTATGAATTGGTTTTTGAGGTGCACGATCTTCATCAATCTCCTCAAAAGAAGACCCCTCCTCACTGCTACTGCTTTCTTGTTTAACAATTGGTTTGGAAAAATGTATTTAACACAAAAAAATTACAAAACTGAACCAATGGCATGTTTACAACAAAGAAATAGAATGATAATAATATGCTGAAAATTCTACTTTGTTTAATACATGCCAAAGGACTAGTCCCAACAATTCTTAAACATACTTTTTCTGATATGATGAATTGTTAATAAAGGTCTAATTCTGTAGACTTCTAGCATGAAGGAAGATTTGACATATCCAAATCTTCCATGGACCACACAAAAAAATGTGTGATAACTATGTCTACTCCAAAAAGTGTTTAAGAATTCATCATATTAGATAAAGTATGTTTAAGAATTGTTGGGAGTTCTATTATACCTTTTTTGTAAACATGCCATTGGTTCAATTTTTTAAATTTGTTTTTTTGTGTTAAATGCATTTAAATGGAACATTAAGCATAGTAATAATATGCTTAATCTATTAGTAATTGGTAGATTAAATACAGATAACACCTTTATTAGTTTAGCATGTTACTATAAGATACTAAAGGAGGCCTGCTATTTTTCAAATAAATTTTCATTGTCCCCCACAATGAAGACAATGAAGATTTACCTCATGCCCCACAACAAAGAATATTGTAATAAGACCTTTTAATCCTAGAGACAAGAACATAGAAGTAGTCTAACTCATTTGTAAATAAAATAAGCTTTCTATAAAGTGAAAGGTTCAACCTAATTAATACTAGCACTTGCACTCAAAGGATAGTGATTTGGCTGAAAGACTTAAGAGAGACTTTGACCAAAGAGATTCATCATCAAGCTCTACAACCTCTTGTAGCTATCTTCATAGCAACAAGGGTCATTGGATACATCAAATTTCTTGGAAGTTTGTACATACTTTGTAGGTTGACTTTATACAAAGTAGATTGTAATTGAAAATTTAAAAACTATTTGCATCTAGTCATTATTCATGCACTATGAAATATGCATTGTGCAACACAATGAAATAAAAAATGTGTTTAGAAATGACAAAAACTATATTCCACAATTATTGGGCTAAACTCTAAATTTATTTTCTTTTTATATCTCTATGCTATTGAGACCACTTCCATTTTATTAAACACAATTTTTCCCAATTAAAAATCTCAATTAGAATAAGATATAATATAGTGTTAGAATAAACTTTTTACAAAGATATGTAATGCTTATGTGAATGATCAAACACACATATGGATTCACTATTCTATACATTGTTCCACGGGATAGTGGATTACCAAAGTTGCAAAGAATTTAATCTTTTATTGATATTCCTCTTCTTTGTCTCATATATCTTAATGTAGAGCCCTCTACTATCACCTTATGGAGACCAACTCAACCCGAAGATTCAACAAGTAACTTGGAATCCACTCAAGGAATGAGCCTCAACTCAAGGATTAAGTAGAGTTCCTTGACTTTGTTATTCACTTCCACAACCTTGCTACATAAGTTCACTTCCTCATTTCTTGGAAATTCCTCCTAGCACCATCTCCATCCTAGGCCACCTAGCACACCTAGTGCCTCCACCATGTCAAAGCCTCAACTAAGCTTTTCACCCTGATCCTAACATCAAGTATCATCTTATCATGGTCTATTCACCATGTTTCAACACCCCATTCACTCTTATCTATTCAACTTACACCATTATTCTTCTACAACCCTTCTAGGCCTGTCTAGTAGCCCTACACACACAAAAATAAAAAAATTACACCCAAAGTCTCCAAAAAACCTAGCAAAGTACTTACCTTTTCATGAAATACCCTTTTCAGAGTTACTAACCCCATCTCAATCTCATTCTTCCATCCTTTGACTGATGAATACTTCTATCCCCAAATGTTGTTCTCCTATGCTTAATTAGCTCTCACTCAACAAAGCAACTCCTATTTCAACTTGTCTCCAGGACTCAAAGGCTTGAAACAACCTTCCTAGACCTTCCAAAACACAAGATTTTCAAACTTTCAAAGTCTCACCATTTTTTTGATACTATGCATATTGGAAATATTGTAATGGAGGCATTGTGGAAGATATTGGATGGAAGGCATGACAAAGAAAAAAATGTCAAAATTTTTAGTAAGTCTAATTGAAAGGCCTTGCACTCCTAAATTTTGAGTTATAAGGTTATTTTCCTTCTTTCTAATTCATTCCAAGAAGTCACCTAGAGAACTCCTAAATATAATTTCAGAGTTTCTATAAAGCATTAACTAATTGGAGATGAAAAATAATATATTCATTTCATGCATATGTGGTAACAATTCGAGAGATACTAAAGAAGACCTTCCATTTGTGAGACAAATCTTCATTGTCCCCCACAAAAAACTAAGTAATAACTACTCTACCCTTAAGTTGTTTAACAATGCACCATATTAGATAAAGTAGGTTCTATAACACATGGCATAGACTCTCTTCAAACTCACAATATGTTGCATGTGTAGTACAAAATTCATGAGATTCTAAAGAAGGCCTCACTCTTAATCAGTCGAATCATCCTTGTACCACACAAAAAACCATATGATAACTATGTCTACTCCAACCTTAACTATTTAAGAATTCATCATATCAAATAAAGTATGTTAAGAATTATTGGTACTGGTCCTTTGGCATGTATTAAATAGAATAAAATTTTTAGCATATTATTATCATTCTATTTCTTTGTTGTAAACATGCCATTGGTTCAGTTTTGTAAAAAAATATTTGTGTTAAATGCATTTAAAATAAAGGTCTAATTTTTTAGACTGCTAGCACGAAGGAATATTTGACCTAGCAGTCTATAAAATTAGACCTATATCTATAGCTTTGTCTAATTCTATAGACTGGTAGGTGTGCTGTAATTTGAAGATTTGACCTAGCAAATTAAATGCAGATAGTTTGAAGAAAAATCTTCAAAGAATTAGTTAAGCATATTATAATAACATGCTAAACTGATAAAGGTGTTATCTACATTTAATCTGACAATTACTAATAGATTAAGCATATTATTACTATGCTTAATGTTCCATTTACATGCATTTAGCACAAAAAACAAATTTACAAAATTGAACCAATGGCATGTTTACAACAAAGGTCTAATAGAACTCCCAACAATTCTTAAAAATACTTTACCTGATATGATGAATTCTTAAACAATTAAGGTTGGAGTAGACATAGTTATCACACAGTTTTTTGTGTGGTACAAGGAAGATTTGGCTTTTGGAGATTTTCCAGCAGGCTAGTACTGACTGTATGTTTTTCATTGATGATAACATATGGAAAGTAGAATGCATGGAAGTATTATGTAGTAAGCTTTCATTATATGAAGCATGGACATGATATCAACATGATATCATGGGTGAGGTTAACTGTTAGAACATACAGTTATATAGCAACTTGTGTCAGCAGTGTTCCTAACAGAGTAATAGACAATGTTCTGTGTATGGTTGTCCGTATAGTTATCATGGAGCCTTGTACATTTTGATATATGTGGAAGACATGTTAGTGATGTTTCAGTTATGGACACATAGTCTAATAATAATTATAAGTGAAGTTATGCAGTCATTATTCACTAGTAGCAGTTTCCTGTATTTATTCAGAAGAGCCAACAAATATTTTATTGGTTCTGGAGTTGTTCCTATCCTCTGGGTATTCACCCTTGGATTTAATCTTAGAGGAGAGTTATTGATGTTTAGTTAATAGCGCATGAAGTAATTCAGCTTGAGGAGAAAGATCCAGTTGTTTGGGTAGAGCTGACAGTGTGTAGCGTGCGTCTACAATTATCTTATTGAACAAGTCCCAGAATATGTTGTGTGCATAGTAGAGCCAACATAATGTTTATTGGAGTTTGTCATGGTTTCTCTAATATGATTTCAAGGTGGTTCTAACAGGCTGACTTGATTATATCATTTAGAGGAAAGATATTTATAGGTAATCATTTGTGATTTCTTGGGTGTGGTTTATAGTTGATTAAGTAGAGCAGAGTAGAGTGTGTGAAGTGTCGAGCCATCAGAAGAAGGTCTATGTGACCAAGTAAAGTATTTTTGCTATACATTGGAACTAAACTAGATAGCAGGTCAAAGTGTAGTTCACCAAGATCTAGATATAGTGTGTATCTGTAAAATAGAAGGTTGTAGCCTTCATCCCTTTGAGCAATGTGCTCTCGGATAGTGCATCCTCTCCCCTAATAGGGACAATTGTAAAAGACTCCTAATAGAGTCCAACCCTTGACCAGGTGTACTATACTAAATATATTGTAAAGCAATTCCTAATAGGGTTAAGGATCTTCTAAAAAGGATCGTAATACAGTAGTGCAAAATATTAGTGGGTGTCAATTCCCACTGGGGTTTTTACCTATTTGGGTTCCCCGTAACCAAAATATTGGTGTTGTGTTCATGTGTTCTTTCATTGTGTTTATGCTTATGTTTACATTTACTTAATTGGATAAAGAATTGAATCTTGTAGATAACTGATTCACCCCCCCTCTTAGTTATCTCTTGGGACTATTCCTAACAATTGGTATCAAAGCCAAGTGCCTCGGAGAGAAATTTTAACAACTTGAAGTTGATCAAATGGCATACTTCAGAAAAGAAAGTCCTAAGTTTGATGGAGAGAATTATCTTGATTGGAAGAAGAAGATGATGACTCATTTGTAGTGCATTGCTTTTGAAGTTTTTGATGTAACTATCAAAGCCATCAAGATCCCTTCCTTGGAAGACCTTGCACATGATGATGCTACTGAGAAGAAAAAAGAATTATTTCATTAGAATGCTATTGCTAAAGAAGCCCTTATCATCAACCCATCTGATGGTGAGTTTTCAGAAATAAAAAAGGTAGATACAGCCCACAAAATATGGAAGCACCTAGAAAAAATATTTGAAGGAGACAAACAAGCAAAGGATGTGCGCAAAAAGACATGGAACAAAAGATACAATGCATTGGAGATGCTACCTAAAGAAAATATTAGAGCTTACAATCAAAGGATAAATGAAGTAGTTGCTAGAATCAAAAACAACGGTGGAGAGATTTTAGAGGAGGACATTATGGACAAGTTAGTGACTACTCTCACTCCTGAATATGAAAGAAAGATCAACATCCTTAATGAGACCATGCAACTTACATCTAATTTCAAGAGAGAGACCTTGACCAACAAAATCTCATCTTTTGAGCTTTCAAGATTGAAGACATAACCAAAGAGTGAAACAACCTTCAAAGCAACAATTCATGGTAAGAAATCTGCAAACACTTCTGGTAATTTTGTTGATGATGATGAAGAGAAAACACTAGATGATTTCATTGCTATAATTTCCAAAAGAGAAAAGAAAGGAAAAGGAAAATATGAAGGTTAATTACCATTTAAGTGTTTCTCATGTAATAAGATCGGTCACTTTGCATCTAAGTGTCCTACTAGAGCTAGAAATTTCAAAAATGATTACAAGCCTAAGTATTCTAAGGAATGATACTATGTTGGAGATGGAGTTTCATATGATGAATCAGGTGAAGAAGAAATTGGATTCATTTCTATTTTAGACAAAATGACTAACAAGATAAATCACAAAGATGATAAAAGGGGACAAGAGCTAGCATTGATTTCAAAAGCTAACATAAGAACAGACTGGATTATAGATAGTGGTTTTTCACATCACATGATAGGTGATAAAGATAGATTTGTTCATCTAGACAAATACAATGGTGGTATGGTCAGATTTGGAGACAACACTCCTAAACCAATAGTTGGTAGAGGAGCCATCACCTTGGATGGAAATAATAGTACTAATGATGTTCTATATGTTGATGGTTTGAAACTTAACCTTCTCAGTGTTTGACAGTTACTTGGAAAAGGCTATCAGTTGGAGTTTAAATATGACAAATGCATCATTAACAACAAGGATGCTGTTATGATTGCATCAGGCTCAAAGACAAGAGGTAATTTTTTTCAACTCAATTCAGAAGCAAGTTGTTTTGTTGCTAAAGTTGATGACAGTTGGTTGTGGCATAAAAGACTATGTCATATCAATTTTGATAACATAGTAAAGATAAGAAATGTAAAGGCAGTAAGAGATCTACCTAGCATAGAAAAGCCAATTGATACTATATGCAGGGAATGTGTAATGGGAAAGCATGTGAGAAATTCATTCAGGAGCAAGAAAACTTCAGCAAAGAACAAGTTGGATCTGATTCACACAGACCTATGTGGTCCAACTCAAACAAGATCATACTATGGTGAAAGGTATTTCCTTTTGTTTGTTGATGATTAGACTAGGATGATGTGGGTTGCATTCTTGAAAGATAAGTCAGAAGCATTTGAGAAGCTCAAAATATTCAAAGCTAAGGTTAAGAATGAATCTAGACTAAAGATAAAATGTTTGAGATTAGATAAAGGAGGAGAATTCACCTCTGATAGATTCTATGAGCATTGCGAAGAACATGGCATAAAGTGACAATTATTGAAGAAATGCTTGACAGTATTGATGTGTTATTTAATGACCTTGAGACAAGTGAATAAGAAAATCTTAAGGTTGATAAGTCAGGATCACCTAAAGTTCCAAAGTTTAAATCTAGAAATCATTCCAAGATAGACATCATTGGAGATTAGAGTAGCAAAGTCTTAACAAGGTCACAAGCAAGTAACTCAGCTAGCAGTGAAGTGGTATGTTTACTATCTACGATTGAACCTTTAAGTGTTGAAGATGCATGTAATGACTCAGATTGGCATGATGCTATTAAAGAATTACTTTATTAGATTGTTAAGAATGACACTTGGGAACTAGTCCCAAGACCTTGTGATAAGAATGTGATTGGAACAAAGTGGATATTTAGAAACAAGATGAATGAAGATGGTAAAGTAGTAAGAAAAAAAGCAAGGTTAGTATGTAAAGGGTTTGCACAAAGAGAAGGCATTGATTATTCAGACACATTTGCACCTGTGAGAAGATTAGAAGCTATTAAGTGGTTTCTAGCTTATGCTACAGTCAAAAACTTCAAAGTATATTAGATGGATGTCAAGTTAGCATTCCTGAATGGAGATTTGAAAGAAGAAGTATACATTGAGAAGCCAAAAGGATTCACCTTATCAGAAAGACCTGATATGGTATGTAGATTGATGAAGGCCCTCTATGGACCTAAGCAAGCCCCTAGAGCATGGTATAAAAGACTAGATGGATATCTAACAAAGATTGGATTCAAGAAAGGAGCAGTAGATCATAATCTGTTCATTAGAGAGACATCTAAAGGTCTACTACTTGTAGCTATATTTGTTGATGACATTATCTTCAGAGGTAATGAGAAACTAAGTGCAGAATTTTCCAAAGCAATGCATAATGAGTTTGAGATGAGTATGATTGGTCCTATCAAATACTTTTTAGGACTAAATGTGTAGCAGATAGAAAAAGGAATTTTTATTAATCAGTCCAAATATGTGAAAGAGATACTAAAAAAATTCAAGATGGATGATTGCAAGCTAGTAGGAACACCTATGATCACTAGATGCAAGCTTAAAATAGAAGATGACTCACTTGCAGTAGATATAACATTGTATAATTCTATGATTGTTAAACTTATATATCTTACTCAAAATAGACTTGATATTTCCAATGTAGTTGGCATAGTTGGAAGATTTGCAACATAACCTAAGCAAAGTCACCTCATGGTAGTAAAGAGAATATTCAAATACTTGCAGGGCACTATAGGTTATGGTCTATGGTATCCTAATTCAAAAAATGTTGAGCTTCATGTGTACATTGATGCAAATTGGGAAGGATGTGTTGATGATATAAAGAGTACTTCAGGTGGAGCAATGTTTCTTGGTGATAGACTTGTCACTTGGACAAGCAAGAAACAAAATTGTATTTCTTAGTCAATAGCAGAAGCGAAGTATGTTGTAGCAACCTTGAATTGTTCTACAATTTTTTAGATCAAGCAGATGATCTAAAGGATTTTGGAATTCAGATTGATTACCCTATTGTTATTCACTATGATAACACTAGCACTATCAATATGTCAAAGAACCCTATGATGCATGCAAAGACAAAGCACATTGAGATCAAGTATCACTTCCTAAGAGAGAAAGTGGTAGAGAAAGAAGTCAAGTTGGACTATGTGAGTACTAAATATTACTTGGTAGATATATTCACAAAGCCCTTGCCTAAGGATACTTTTGAGTATCTCAGGGAGAAGTTGGGAGTAATTCCCTTCCCTAATTCTGCTAAGAAGAAAGACAGAAAGGCATCGGTCCTCAGGGACTGATGGAAGGTTGACTACTCTACCTCAGGAGTAGTACCAGTGCTTAAAATGAATGGTGCCATTTTCCATTAATATCAAAGGGGGAGTAATATACAGAGTCATGAAAAATAGAAGTAAAAAGGAGGAGTAATATACTAAGGGGGAGCAACATTTAGATATGATAGCAGTTCAGTTGAGGAAATGGATAATATTGGAAAATATTGCAGCAAATGGAGGATTCATCTTTGGGGGAGTTTTGAAGAGGAAATGGAGAATGTTATAAAAGAAATGTTCATTTGGGTTGGTGGTGGTTTTTCATTCCACATGTTGCCATCAATGCCAAAGGGGGAGATTGTTGGAGATTTTCTAGCAGGCTAATACTGACTGTATGTTTGTCACTGATGACAGAATATGGAAAGTAGCATGTGTTGAAGTCTTATGCAATAAGCTTTTAGTATATAAAGCATGGACATGATATCAGCATGATATCATGGGCACAGAGGTTAACTATTAGAACAGACAGTTATACAACAACTTGTGTCAGCAGTGTTCCTAACAGAGTAACAGACAGTATTCTGTGGAGCCTTGCGCATTTGGATATATGTTGAAAAAATTTTAGTGACATTTTAATTATGGACACATAGTCTGATAATCAATATAAGTGAAGTTATGCAGTCACTATTCACCACTAGTAGTTTCCTATATTTATTTAGAAGAGCCAACATAGATTTTATTGGTTCTGGAGTTGCACCTATCCTATGGGTATTCACCCTTGGATTTAAGCTTAAAGGAGAGTTATTGATGTTTGGTTAAGAGCGCATGAAGTAATTCAGCTTGAGGAGAAAGATCTAGTTGTTTTGGTAGAGCCGACAGTGTGTAGTGTGCATCTACAATTATCTTATTTGACAGGTCCCAAAATATGTTGCATGCATAGTAGAGCTAACAGAATGTTTATTAGAGTTTGTCATGGTTTCTCTAATATGATTTCAAGGTGGTTCTAACAGGTCGACTTGATTATATCATTTAGAGGAAAGATATTTATAGGAAGTCATTTGTGATTGCTTGGGTGTGGTTCATAGTTGATTAAGTAGAGTAGAGTAGAGTGTATGAAGTGTTGAGCCATCAGAAGAAGGTCTATGTGACCAAGTAAAGTATTTGTGCTATACATTGGAATTGATCCTGATAGCAGGTCAAAGTGTAGTTCACCAAGATCTAGATAAAGTGTGTATTTGTTAAATAGAAGGTTGTAGCCTCCACCCCTTTGAGTAGTGTGGTCTTGGACAGTGCATCCTCTCCCCTAACAAGGACAATTTTAAAAGACTCCAAACAGGGTTTGACCCTTGACTAGGTCTACTATACTAAATATATTGTAGATCACCTCCTAACAGGGTTAAGGATCTTCTAACAAGCATCATAATACACTAGTGCAGAATATTAGTGGGTGTCAGTTCCCACCAAGGTTTTTACCTATTTGGGTCTCCCCGTAAACAAAATATTGGTGTTGTGTTCATGTGTTCTTTCATTGTGTTTATGCTTATGTTTAAGTATACTTAATTGGATAAAGAATTGAATCTTGTAGATAACTGATTCACCCCCCCCTCCCCCCTCTTAGTTATCTCTTGGGACTATTCCTAACATTGGGTAGGTCAAATATTCCTTCATGCTAGTAGTCTACAAAATTAGACCTTTATTAACAATTCATCATATCAGATAAAGTATGTTTAAGAATTGTTGGGACTAGTCCTTTGGCGTGTATTAAATAGAATAGAATTTTCATCATATTATTATCATTCTATTTCTTTGTTGTAAACTTGCCATTGGTTCAGTTTTGTAATTTTTTTATGTTAAATGCATTTAAAATAAAGGTCTAATTCTGTAGACTGCTAGCATGAAGGAAGATTAAGCATAGTAATAATATGCTTAATCTATTAGTAATTATCTACATTTAATCTGCCAATTACTAATAGTTGTTTACTACACATGCAAGGTATTGTTAGTTTGAAGATAGTATGTGCCCTACGTGATGGTTAAGTAATGGGAAAGTTATGATGATTTAATTATAGAACTACTAGTCCCTTGAAATGTTTTAAAAAAAAATCTCAAAAGATAAACTCTCATGGAATACAATGACTTTTGGTTATGCACAAAATGGATCTATCATGTATCACTATGCTCTTATCCTATGTCAAAATGGGAGATTTATGACACAGTATAGATATCCATCAAGGCATAAATAAAAATCAAATTTTCTCTAATGTTGTAGTTGTAAGTAATGAATTTTAAATTTTATTTTCTTATTCATAAAATCTTGCAGTATAGCTTCTTTTAATGTAGACAATTTGTGGTTTTCAAAAAAAGTTATGTGCCAATTTTCTTAGGCAAGGCATTTATGGATAAGTTTCTTATTAAGTTTGGACTGCAAATTAGCTCATGTGCTTAGTCATCCTTTATCATATATTCAATTAAAGGTACTCAAAATTAGAGAAAATTACTCTTCATCTATGTATGATTTGTGATAAAAGTTTATGCTAAGTTGGAGAGTACTTAAGTTACCACAAACATCATGACTACTTCTTGTTGCCAGTGCGTCCCTGCTCATTCTATTTTCTAACTAAGCAATCAAATTTGGGGAAGAATGAGCATAGGAAATGAGAAAGAGAGAAAAAATGGTGCATTATAATTTGAGGAACAAGTTGGCCCTTGTCCAGATCAATACTATTGGCAATCTCATTGCCAAAGTGTGAAAAGACTATGTTAGGCTGATAAAATTTGGGGATTCTCTTTACCACAACAAATCTTTGAAGGTTGCTACACTTGGATGGATGTGTACCATTGTTAAGAGAATTGGAACAAGTTTGGCTTACCTCGAACAAGCAAGGCAACATATGGAAAGGTTTTTGTTTATTAACCCAAATACTAGGACTATTTTGATCTATGGGCACCCTAATGTTGGTAAGAGTTCTTTTATTAATAAGATTACTAGGGTGGATGTGGATGTGCAACCTTATGATTTTATTACTAAGTCTCTATTTGTCAGGAATAGTAATTATAAGTACTTGAGGTATCAGGTTATTGATACCCCTGGTATTTTGGACCACCCCTTGGAGGACAGTAACACCATTGAGATGCTTAGTATTATTGCCTTGGCTCATTCGAAGGTGGTTATTTTGTTTTTCCTTGATGTTTCAGGGTCTTTTAGTTATACTATTGCACAACATGTAGATTTTTTTCATAGAAAAAAACCTCTATTTTCCAATAAGCCTCTTAATGTAGTCTATAATAAGATTGATTTGCAACAACTAGAGACACTACTGGAGGAGGATGAAAAATTGGTTGCAGAGATGGGATCTAAGGCTGGGCAAAATATGGGTGGGTTCTTTTAGAATCAGGAGGGGGGGGATGATGGCATGCTACTCTCTATGAGTGCTTTGAAGGAAAAGGGGTGATTGGGGTGAAGAATGCGACATTCAAGAGGTTGTTGGAGAGGAGAGTGGAAATTAAGATGAAGTCAAAGAAGATCAATAGTTGTCTCAATAGGATTCATGTTGCAATGCCCAAGTTGTGAGATGGGATAAGAGAGGCCCCCTTGTATTCCTCAAGCTATTTTGGATGCCAGGGTGCATGCTGCCAAGGAGGCCAGAATGATGGAGAAGGATATTGAGAATTAAAATGGTGGGGTTGGAGTTTACTCTGCATGCTTGAAGAAGTGGTATATTTTGGCAAATGAAGAGTAGAAAGAAGATGATATTCCTGAGATCATGGATGCACATAATGTTGCAGACTTTATAGATCTAGATATCTTGTAGAGGCTTGAAGAACTGCAGAGAGAAGAAGGGCTTAGAATAGAAGCTAAGGGTGACGAGGATGATGAGATGGGGGAAGTGGAGTTGAATCCTAATGAAAATGAAGCTCTAGATACAATTAGGAAGAAGAAGAAGATGTTTATCATTGAACATAAATTAAAGAAGAGTACTACAGAGAGAAGGCCTATCATACTAAGGAAGTTTGACAAGAATAAGGAATATGGCTTAAACAGAATGGGAAGACATCTATCTAGCCTTGGCCTGGATCCTTCAACAATTAGCTTCATAATAAATGAAGTAGATGAGAGCCGAGAAATTAGCTTCCCAAGAAAAATCTCATAAATGAACTATGTGTACCCCAATACATGTGCCCTCTGTGTGTACCTAAATGATATATTTGAAACAATAAGGGTAAGGCTTAAAGAAGTTAATTTTGCATCACATTCTATAGTTGTTGCAGTAGAAGAGCACTAGGCACCACCTTCAACATAATATGATCACTAGACAAGTTTGTATATTTTATGAAGTTTGGTCATTGTGGATAGGTGATCATATCTTGCTGAAGGTGGCACCTGATGCTCTGCTATTGCATCAACTACAAACTATGATGCAAAATTAACTTCTTTAAGCCTTATAATTGTTGTTTCAAATATATCATTTAAGTACACATAGAGGGCACAAGAATTGGGGTACACATAGTTCATTTATGAGATTTTTCTTGGGAAGCCAATTGCTCAGCTCTCATCTACTTCATTTATTATGAAGCTAATTACCAGAGGATCCAAGCCCAGGCTAGAAAGACATCTTCCCATTCTATTGTGGATAGGTGTTTCATAAAAAATACAGACCTGTCTAGTGATCATATTGTGCTGAAGGTGGCACCTGATGATCTGCTGCTGTAACAACTATAGACTGTGATGTAGATATCACAACTACTAAGAAACATAAATGTAGGCATCATGGTCAAATTTTTTTGGAGACACAACATAATTGAGTGGTATACTTAGACG
The DNA here is from genome assembly GCA_027943335.1 of Chamaecyparis obtusa. Lineage (NCBI taxonomy): Eukaryota > Viridiplantae > Streptophyta > Pinopsida > Cupressales > Cupressaceae > Chamaecyparis > Chamaecyparis obtusa. The sequence goes on from BSBK01006625.1 coordinate 52,955, forward strand.
ATGCAAAGTAACCACTACTCCTCTGGTTCCAAGTTGACACTACGGGATCCAAAAACTGTAGATAAGGAATAAATTTAGAGAGCGGAGGAGGACCATAATGACCAAAATAATATAGGGTCCTATATTATTTTGGTCTTTATGGCCCTCCTCCACTCTCTAAATTTATTCCTTATCTATATTTTTTAGATCCCGCAGTGTCGACTTGGAACTGGAGGAGTATTGGTTTCTTTGCCTCGTCTGGGTATACCACTGAATTATGTTGTGTCTCCAAAAAATTGTGACCATGATCCCTAAATTTATGTTTCTCATCTATTGTTTCCTAGGACCCCTTATGAACCTTTACGTCCCTTTATGATCCATAAGAATACATCCTAGAGGTCTTAAAATTTTGTAAAGGGTTACAAGAGGCTCCTAGGATGGACCCAATGAGCTTCCTCCTTCACATGGTTGGCCCTGTTAATTAGAGAATGTTAAACTATTCTTGAAACAAAGAGAAGCTTAATAATTTAAGGTCTCAATCCATGAAGATGGTAAAAAAATGATAGGAATCAATGATGGAGAGTTTTTAGATACTGAGAAGATGTATATGCAGTGGAGGCCAAAAGGGATTTTTTTGGAGATTTTCTAGATGTGGAGATTTTATAGAGAGGGTTTCCAGTTTGAGTACCAGTGCAGAGATGATGATTCAGTAACGCGCGTCTATAAAACCTTCACAAATATGCCTTTTTTGGCCTCCACTCATACCTCATCTCAGAATCTAGAAACTTTGGATACTGTTTCTCATCAATGCATGAAATGTGCTAGTGATCATACAAAATTAATTTTGCGAGACTGGGATCAATTATGAGAAGGTAAACAAAAAAGATAATATTATTGTATCTTTCATTTCTTTTATCCATTCATATTTTCCGCCTTCTCTTATATTGGATATAGTGCAGTGTACATAAAGGCAAGGTGGTGATTATTCTCGATGATCAACAAGTATAAGTCTTCCAGGCCTTACCCAGTAGCTAGGACTTAAGATAGCAGAGCTCAAGAGACCATTATAGTTGGTCTTCATATTTGGTCCATATTACTAACAAAACATTTTACATTTTGTTAGCTCATCAAATGAGGTGATTTGAAAGAATTTAATGGATGATATTTTCATGTATAACGTACATTATTTTAGTATGATGCTAAATGAATTTATCTACTTCGTGCACTTGTAAACTATGAGGAAAACCATAAACAAGCATCCCCTCTCACGTGGCTTGAGTAATGTAGGCCATGGGAGGAGATGATTATTTATCATTGTCCTCGTAGTATACAAGTGCATGAAGTAGATAAATTTGTGCAACGTCAACTTAAATAATATACGTTATCATGAAAATATTCTATTAAATTGTTTCAAATACCCTCATTTGATGAGCTAACAAAAGGTAAAATGTTTTGTTAGTATATGGACCAAAGATAGAGACCAACTATGATGATCTCTTGAGCTTTGTTGTCTTTAATGTGAGTATTTGTCTCTTTTTCAATAAGACTTATATTTATTTCGACAACAGTGCTATACATCCAACGGGTTTTCCCGTTGGAGAGTCACTTCCTATCCGTCACACTTCGGACCATTATAATGTTAGAGAGAGTCCTTTTTTGATAGATATTGGAAATGGGAATGCTATCTCACTGACGAGTTTACCTATCAGAGAATCATTGCATAGGCATCGCCAATCTAACAGACTCTTTGATAGATGTTTGTCAGAGTTTTGATAGATATATGGTATGAAATCCCATAGTAAAGTTTCTATTAATGCAGAAAGTTCTGATGGAAAAGGATGTCTAAATAATGATGGGTATCAATTCTATTGTAATTTTCAATGTAAAAATTCTGACAGACACATATGTCGAATCGTCAACAAATAGGTGTTGCAAATCTGACAAATGTCCATTGAAATATGGCCTCAAATATACTAGTGTCCTTTTCAAAGGTGGTCAAGTTGTACCAATAGATATTCTATTGATGTAAAAATGATTTATTTTCTACAAGCGGTTCATGTATCATGTGTGAGGGAACCTAAATCAACTACGAATAGTCAAGGCTTGTAATAAGGCCAAATTGTCAAAAAATTGCAAAATTGTAAAATTGCAAAGTTACAACTTTGCAAGTTTTTACAAAATGTTATGTTTAAATGGATAAGTAATTTGAATAGAATTTAGGCTAGTTAGTTTAAGTGTAAAAATATTATTCCATTCCTATAAGGCCATTTTAAACTATAATCATGGATTTAATGAAGAAATACGTGGAGTTCATGTGCCAAAAAGTTTAGTTTTTATATGTAAATCCATTGTTACAGAGATCTATGCAGACTTGTATAGATTCATTTGGTGCAAAATCATACATTTAGAGTTATAGGAATGAATTATTTTTATTTTGGTTTTTATTTGAGGTCTTGAAGTGTTGTAAGTAGGAATCCATTCAATTTTGTAGTTTCAGGTCACTAAACCCTCATAAGAAAGGTTTTCATAATAAATGAGAAATTCATCTTAATTCCACCATTGGAAAATTCTCTTCTTTGGTGAAATGGAGTTTCCAAGTGTACATTAAGTTTTTGGTGATATTGTGCATGGAACACAAGGGCTCCTTGGTATTTGGAGGCAATTAGAGACTAGACATCCCAATGTGAATTGTGAAATTGTGAATGGAATTGATGTTGAATCCAAAGTTTATTTTTGGGGTTCTTTGGAAGAGTTTTATGTTGAACTCAATTTAGTACTCGATTAAGAGGGATAAAAGCATAAGATCTCTACTAGGCCTAACTAAGGAATTCATGGTGAGGGGTTTCCAGGACTATACCAAAGGGTCTGAATGGTGTAGTTGGAACATAAGAAGTGTGTGGGATATTTCTCTAGCCTATAGTGGTCTTTTGGAAGTGAAGATCATGTGTCACTAAGGATAAAGTCCATGAAAGGGAATCTGGGTTGTGGATATACAAGTATAGATGAGGGAACTCATCAAGTGGGGTTGTGGATTGTCTTGGAAGGAGTCCTAGGAGATGGATCTAGACAAATCTAATCCTAGTTCAAGTCTATTTGGAAATATTTGGTAATAGGTGTCTTGTGAGGATCCTAATTGTGAAAGGATTAAACCTAGGTTGGAAGTGGTTTAAGCACCTTTCCCTCCACATCAACCATTGATTCAATGATCATTCTTGCAAAAAAAATTGTTGGTAGACATTTATCTACATATTCCATGAACCAATCCACAAGAAACAATGACCACATAAACCACCTATTAATATGAATCTTCCTATGACTCTTATTTGGTCAATTAGGACAATTTAACACAATAAATAAAATTATTACATACTTTGGCTTTTAATGACTTATTATATCAAATTAAGTCACATATTACTTTGATTACATTATTCATGCCACAATGAATTTGATAAACAAAATTCTATTATATTATATTAAATAATAAACAAATATGTTTAATTAATTGCAAACAATTAAGCTTTGAAGCACAAAGGTATGGAAAAAATGAACAAATTAGATCTAATTTCTTGTTCCATATATATCAAAATGAACAATAATCATGTACATTTCCAAAAATGGAACACATGCCAAATCAATAATAGAAATTTACAAAAGGATGGCATCTGGTATGTCAACATTCATATATACAATACAAATTTTGAATATATATATATAAATATCATTTAATGACCCTAATTACTCTACATATCTCTATCAATATCTATGACTATGTTAGATCATCAAAATTGGGCCTCCTCAAAGTAGTACGTGGCTCGCTGGGTTTTTGCACAAAAAAATTCAAGTAATAAATTAGATATCTTATCTCCAAATACCATCAAAATAACTATATGTTGAACTTTAATTTGTAGGTAGTTGAATTGGTGATTACCTCATCTCTTCCTTTTTCACTTGAGTTGCGTAGTAATGAAGATGAGTTCCTTTATGGGTGAGGACTCCTAACAAAATGAAATGGTAAAGAATACATAAGAAGTCACAAAGGGAGTTGTAATAGGTAAAAGATAATTAAAATAAGTTAATAACCCAATGTTGATGAAAACTACTACAAAAGTAAAACTTCTTGTACTCATATCTAATAGGGTTTCTCCTAGGGCTTGTGGCCTTGTGACCTTGTGCTTGTATTATCATCCATTACTTTCTCAGATGGTATAATCTATATTTTTTTCTTGAAAACTATATCAATTTCTTGTACAAGGATAGGTAAATCACCTGGTATAAGTTCTCTAGCTACCTCGATGAGTTGTGCTTCTTGATTCTTGGTAGAAATAGTAAATTCTTCATCTTACTTTTCTTCCTGATTGGGGTCTCCTTTTGTAATGTCTTCTATTAGTACTTCTTCCCTTCTCACCTTCAACATTTGTGGAATATCTTTTATTGCAATTTGGGGAACAGAAAAGAAATCTTCAGCATATTTTTGGTCTTATAGATGATTGGTTTCAAATATGTGAATAGGCTCTTGTGTTGTGTCAATATAAACATCTATTTTTACACCTTTCCCTCTAACCAATACATATTACTTGATGTTAATTACAGATGTAGTTTTCTTAGTTTCATCGTTTGAACTAAGAATGATAGTCCAAATCTCTATACTCTCTTTATCAACTTCTTGTAATTTTCCTTATAGTATATTTAATACCCTTCCTTTCATCAAAAATTTATTTGCATAAGTTTGCATTGTAGCATCAATCTTTGGAATTGATAGATTTAAAATTGCTAGAATCAAGGACCTTTCTCTCATCTTCTTCTATGTATTTAGGGCATAGGTCCATCTTGCTGAAACTTTATCATATAACTCTTGTGGAATACTAAGTGAAAATTCAACTAGTATTCTTTTAAATTTAATCATCATGTCGATGGTAGCTTCTTCTCGTTTACCTTTTTCCTCTTTTCTCATGTTTGAATATCTCTTAATTTTAGGATGACTTAGTCCTCCTCTTTCTCTTATGCCATTTGCAATTTCATCTATTGTATGTGGTGCTTTATTAATTACAACTCTAAATTTACTATTTTCTTCTTCCTCTGAATCAATACCATCTTTATTTCTAATTAATCTTCTCCTCTTCTTAGGTTCAGATACCTTGGTGGAAGCTTGTGTTCCTCATTTCTTCTGATATGTCTTAGTAGGAGTAGGCCTTGTGATCTTTGAAAATCCTCTTCTCTGAAGTGGGGTATTATGTGTAGTTTACCTTTTCCTTGCATGTGTTGGTGTATCAACTTGTTTCATTTTTCCTCTCATTGCTTTTGGTGGCTCTTATACTTCCTTTTCTGACTTGATTTCCTCTTCATCTTCACCTTCACTAACCAATTTTAGCTCCTTCATTACCTCTTTAACTGACTTCTCTACTTCTTCCTCAACATCACTAAATTGTTTTTCTAAAGTTCCAATCATTTTATTTGATTTCCTTCCTTTCTTTTCTCCAACTAACTCCATTTTTATTCTTTTCTTGGCTTCTTCATAATTTCCTTTGGTTCTACTAGTAATGCCTTTATTGATGTAGTGTCTCATTGAATGTCCAATTCATACTCCATCAGTGGAAGCCATGCAGTTCTCGGTTCAACTTCCTTAATCAATGTAGTGTTGGTGTCCACTAAGAAACAAACATCATCTTTGTATTTCTCAACAAGTTGAGAAGGAATTCTACTTCTCTTATGCATTGTATCTTTAAAATTACTGAAGTAATCATCCATTACAGCTTCAAAATTCTTATCCAAACTATTTATGAATTCACCAGTTTGAATAATAATGGGTGTATTCACATGATATTCTACATTATCAATTGAGGGAAATGAATGCTGCAAGTAGAAAAATGTACATACCAATACCGATCCTAGGTATTAGAATTTGCAACTCATATAGTTCTCATGTTCTCCTCTAGTTGCCTCAACATAAGTTCAGTTAGGTCAAGTTGTAGACTCTTCTTCATGATCTTGTATGCAATGTCAACAATGCCTCATGGAACATTGTTTGGTCTACTAGATTGAAATATCTTGTACGCAAACACATATGTACTGAATCTAGTCTCTGGGTCATTAATGGTATTAATATTTATTCCTTTTTCATCCCACTCTTCTCCAATCAACTTCTCAATTTTATTCTTCAGTGGGTGCCTTAGGGATTTTTCTTTGTCACATACTGGATGTTAGAGTAACTGAGAGGGGAGAAGAATTAGTTAGATTAGTTATCCTATAGTTCCAAATACAAAGATGTACCTTATAAAATAATTCCAACAAATTATGCAACTCAATAACATAAGATATTAATCTGTCTATCCACTTTACCAATTACCAGTTTTATCCAAACTATGATTACAAACTAAATCAACTATGCAGTATGTAATGTATGATAGAAAAACAATCATAACAAATAACACATAACACAATGATTTAATGTGGAAACCCTGCTAAGGGAAAAACCACCTGGGACTGGTAACTAAAAATAATTCACTCTTCTGAATTGAGCTCAGTGAAGAGCCAACCCTATCAAAGGTTATAATACACACTGTTAGGTGTGACCTAGTTAGAGGATTTCTCACTAACAGTTAACTTTTGACTAGAAATCACTATGGGGTCAACAAGATAACACTTTACATTCAATGAATGTCATAGGGTATTATAATAAGATTTTTCAAACCACTCAGTTAAGAGATTTTCTGAATCAATTTGGTTAAACTAATATAGTACTAATATGATTCAAATACAAATCAATTGCAAATATTCAGATCTATGTCAAGCCCTTAAAATCCTCTGATCATTAATAAATCCAATTCTCTCAATATTTCTTAACTTACTTTCACTCTCTAAATAGTTCTCTATCCCTCGGTAATGTCTGCAGCTCGATTCTTTCAATAACCAGTTTAATCAAATATGCATGAATATAGTCTTCATGCGAAATTTTTGCAGTCTCCTTTTGTCTGACATGTTTCAATAATGAAACTTATATCTCTTATATAGATAAGTAAATCATTTTCATATCAGCCATTAGATTTTGCCTCTTAATCTCCTTCATCCATTTTTCCACTTAAACCTTCCTTAACAGATTTATCCATAATGCATTTCAATCTCATACTTTAGATCATCTCTAAATTTTGTCATCTGTGGATCTCATAACTAACTTCATCCTTAACTTCTAAATCATCACAATTTCTAGCTCATCAAATTTACTCAATTGTTCTTAGCTTTTAATATTTTCATCCATACTCGGTTAATATAGAATTGTGTTGGTGATAACTAGCTCGGTTATACTATCACTCAGTATACACTGCACTGGCTCAGTGCATATTGAAATCTTCAATTACCAACCACATTGACTTGTTCAATTTCAAATCTCTTCTTCATAATAGATTAATGTAACATGCTCAAGTCAACAATATAAAGCCATAGACTCATCAATAAGTTACCCAATATTTACCTTATCCTTCTCTATCATATCCATCTTTTCCTTATGTAGACATCTCTATTCTTCATCTTTGCTTTCTTCAACAGATGTTTAGATGTTTGTAACTATCATGATAAGTATTGTCAAACTAGTTGACATCAATGACAATATATTGACTGATCTAATCATCTTACATATCATTTGAGTAACTCGGTGATCTCTAATAATTGTTTCTTTAGTTCATCTAGATATTCAGTAAGTTGTAGTTCATCAAACTCTCCCTTTGGCATTGATTGCATCACAATAAATATGAAAAATATTCCATACACATACCCAACATGTATTCTACAACTATGTAAGTAAATGTTGTAGCTCAGTAAGCTCTCCCTAGCTTGATATTTAATATGTTTAATCACTACAAAATAAAATAGTATTACATGAAGACTCTCCTTGCAGATTTGATCTTTTCAGTTCTTAGATTCTTGTTGTCGGTAATAGATATTCAAGTCTCTCTCTTTTTTTTCAATCTCTCTCTGATCTTCTTTCCCTTGATGTGTTCTTACTAACTGATTTTTCTCTCCCTTTGAATATACAATTTGATATAGTTCTTCTCTCCAGTATTTTTGTGATCTTCTCTTTGATTTTCATATGTATTTCATCTCTCCCTTTGACAAAAATGGCAAAGAAAATATATAAATAAATCTTCAGTAGCCAAGTAATTCTCTGTTGTTCGGTTCATATCATTCTGTCAAGTACCTTTAGTGTACAGATAAATAAATTTTTGTTCCAGCTTCTACAATCTTTCACAACCTTAGAAAAACTAAAGTTTGAGCTATGTGCATCAACATGAATGATCTTCTAATAAGTATAGGTTGATGCAACCTATTGATCGCCTCAGTCACTGATGGATAAGGGATGGACCCCAAGTCTAGTCCTCAAATATTCAAATGTGTCCTTTGATAAGGGTTTTGTAAAGATATCAGCAAGTTGTTCTTTAGATGTTACAAATTCCAATTTCACCTACTTCTCTTGAACTTGTTCCCTTAAGTAGTAATACTTAATAGATATATTCTTTTTTTTTTAGTGCATCACATGATTCTTGGAAATATTTATAGCACTAGTGTTTTCATAATATATAATCACTGGTTTAGTGATTACCTCAATCATTCCTTCCAACACTTGTTTAATACAAGCAATATTAGAACAATTTTCAGCAGCAACATACTCTACTTCAATAGTAGACTAAGAAATGCATGCTTGTTTCTTGCTTATCCAAGTCATAAGCCTTTCTCCTAAAAAGAATGCTCCACAGGTTATTCTCTTTGGGTCATCTATTTTTCTAGCCCAATCTACATCGGTGTAAACTCTAAGTTCAAATTTTCCTTCCTTAAAATACCATAAACCATATTCTTCAGTTTTCTTCAAGTATCTCATAATCCTTTTAACTACAACCATATGTGAATGTTTAGGATTGGTAGAAAATCTTGCCACAATCCTAACTGCTTGTGCAATATCAAGCCTATTATGTACTACATATATCATTTTTACAATCATAGATTGGTACAGTGTTTGATTTACCTCTGTAGATTCATCATCCTTTGTCAATTTACATCCAGTTACCATTGGTGTTCCTACTAGTTTTGCATCTTCCATGCCAAAAGTTTTTAACACTTTTTTAATGTATTTTGATTGACTGATGAAAATCCCATCATTCTGTTATATATTCTACAAACCTAGAAAGCATTAAATCTCTCCAAACATTGACATCTCAAATTCCTTTCTCATTTCATCAAAAAAATATTTGCAAATTAGATCTTGTCTACCAAAGATTATATCATCAAAAAATATTTCAGCAATCAAAATATTATCATCAGAATCTCCTTTCATGTGCAAATTACTACTTTCACTAGTTCTTACAAAGCTAATACTGATAAGATAATTGTGTAGTCTTTCATACCATGCCCCTAGTGCTTGCTTCAATCCATACAAATCTTTGTGCAATCTATATACCATGTCTTTCTGATTTTGATGAACAAACCCTTCTGGTTGTTCTATGTAGACCTCCTCAAGAATTCCATTTAGAAAATTTGATTTCAAATCCATTTGATATAATTTGAATCCCTTATGTGTAGCATATGCAAGTAATATATGAACTCCTTCAAGTCTTGCAACAAGTGCAAAGGTTTCACCATAATCAATACCTTCTACTTGTGCATATTCTTTGCAAACAAGTCTTGCCTTATTCCTAGTAACCTCTCCATTTTTATTCAACTTATTCCTGAAAATCCACTTAGTACCAATACCATTTTTATTTTTTGGTCTAGGTACGAAATTCCATATCTTATTCTTCTCAATCTATTCAATTTCCTCATTCATAGCATTAATCCATTCCTCATTTTCAAGTGCATCCCTAACATTCTTAGGTTCAAAATCACAAACTAAGCATGTGTTATGTGTTAACTTAATTTAGGTCATCATGCCAACCTTCTTATCTCCAATGATTTGATTCTCTGGATGGTGTCTTATAAAAAATCTTACTAGCACTTGTTCTCTCCTCTATCCATCATTCAGTTTAGGTTCATTTTCCTGGTTGGTAGCTTCTTCCTAATTCTTGATTTGTACTTTTTTATCCTCGGTAGCATTTTATTGATGCTCGATAGACTCAGCCTATGGCTTCAATAGATAATCTAGATCTTCAACATATGTAAACCTACCATAGTCTTTCGGTTCCTTCATGCTTTCTTCATCATTATTTTTAGCAAACTCATCAACTCTCACATTAGCACTTTTTATCATCTTATTAGTAACCTTATTCAAACATTTGTAAGCTTTACTCTTAGTAGAATATCCTCAAAATATTCCTTCATAACCTTTGGATTCAAAGTTACCATTCATATCATATTTCTGAATATAACTATTATACACTAAGTTTGCACCCTTGTTTCAAGCTCTCATAGTCGTGATAACCTAGTATAACATGGGAATCATCTCCAGGTGTGGGACATATGCTAACTAAGATGAGACCTCCAAGTTCTAGGCTAGTTCCTCTTGGATAATCACCTTAATTTGATTCTAGACATGAAAGTAAAACTTGAGGGAAAGGGATAGAAGGAATGCTTGGAAGTAAAAATGCTTGAAAGAAAACTACCTACTAGGTGATACACCGAAATTAGGGTATGAATTGCAGCATAGAGGGATAGAATCAATGAAAGGCTTAGGTCTAGTGGATCACAACTTACTGAATAGGCTTACATAAGTGTTTCATAGGAGGGCTTGAACATAAGACACAACCTATGACCTACAAGCAGACATTCACTTCTGCAACTTGGTGTAGGATTGAGACAAGACTGTTAGGGGGCTAAAGTATACCCACAAAAACATCTAAATTAGATCAAACACAGTAACACACACAATTACAGAAAGTAAGAGGGATTAGGAACCCTAAGTTGTCATTGAAAACATGCATAGATTTCAATTCATTAAGAGATGAACTCAGACAAGGAAGCATAGGGACATGAAGAATTGTCACAAAATACCTCTGCAATGTTTGAATTATCAATGAAAGATTTACAACTATATAAGCCAGAGAATAGAAATGATACCATAGATGACCCTTAAGAAAAGTGAAATTCTTTTACAATTTTCCCACTCTAAGCCCTAAGGCTCCAAAAAGAACTATATACATCTCAACTTCACGCAAGCAGGAGTAAAAAATTAACCTAACTAGGGTTACAAGATTTTACAATACAATAATCAAACCCTAGCTGTACTAATGACCCATCATCAAATTCTAAGAATGTCTGGCTATCAGATCAAATCCTTCTTTATGTGTTGATCCTTCTAAACTGAAATCAGCTGCAGACACAACAACCTCAACCTACCAACCCACCTACAATTCTACTAAGCCATGAAGGCCCCAAATCTGATCATATTTCCCTGGAAGTGGTACTATTTGAATGATGGCTCCAAACTCTCTAGCACCTCCCATCATGATAAAGGACCTTGCAATGCTAGCCAAAAGTCATCTCCATCATCCTCACAACCACCACCATCTTGAGAAATCAATTCCTAAGCTACCCGACGTCGTGCATGACTATGATGCACCCAAAAATAGCTACGATGCATGAAACCGTCGATGAGAGACCCTTCCTGATAGATGAATGACTATGATGCACCTGAAAATAGCTTTGAAAACCCATCTCTAACAAGTCAAAGCCACCGTGGAAGTCAACAGCCAATGAGAAGTGAGCAAATCGACATGTTTACCAGCTTGGACCCACTTGATTTTCCTTTTTTAAGTTACGAAGAACCTACTTTAACCTTGGGCCTAGACTTGCCACTTGTCAAACCTCCATTCATGCTGACCACTTTGTAGGCATACACCTCGACACTTCTCTGATATCGGACCCACTTGAACTAGATTCCAATCTAACGATGGGTGCATGATCTCATATCCTTCAAATATTCTTTCAGAACATGCACCGACTATAGATCCTTATTAGATCGGGACCCCATGACACATTATATCTTCTAACAAATCCATGTCATCACACCACAGCCAATCAAATTCAAGCAAGTCAGCAACACATGGCACTGGTCCCACCTGACATTCATCTTTACTTCAGCCAATAAGAAGATGGCATATCACTCTGACCTGGCATTGGACCCACTGATAGGACTTGAAAACTTGGCAAATATGATGGCCGGCATAAGATCACATGTGTCAGAAAAAGGCTATGCAAAGATACGCCAGCTGTTGATCTTCATCCCTCTGACATCCTTGCTGAGACTTTGACATGGCCCCATTGACAAATCTTAGTCATCGCTATGTGGACCAGTAGAAGATGAGCACATCAGCAAATGAGGACCCATCCACAAGGCTCTGACAACAAAGTGAAATCGACGGTCAGTGCATAATCTCATGGCTCTGACACAACCGATGAGATCATGCGCTAGCCAGAGGATCATTTGAACATAGTCTGTCAGGCCCACTCTGACAAGGTTACACATCGCAACCCTTCAGCCAATCAGGAGTGTCCACATAGAATGACATGGCATTAGACTCACTGACACACTGCAATGCTTCATTGAAAGGGAATCGATGATCGACACATGATCTGATGCTCTGACACAAACCCTTTAGATCATCAAACAACCATTAGATCTTTTAACCAGGACCCCACATAAAAAGACCATCAAACCTCTTAGTGAACACATGACTAAAGGGAAGTGTTAACCATTCACTGAGTTGCTAGCGATTTAGCGGTCACCGTGAAACATTAAGTGATTGAGAGAATCACTGCAGTCGTCGAATCATTGAATGGAAAAGGTAACCACTGGGGAAATAAGAGAATAGGTGACTAACCAATAAGAATTTAGCGCACATGGGAATTTGGGAGCTTAAGTGGCCAATAAAGTAACAAAGAATTAAAACATGGCTTAGGGTTTTTAGGGTTTTATGCCTTCAACGACTAGTTTTATGAATTTTTTACCTATAGACCAGAGAGTTTAAAGGATTGCAGAGGCCAGAGGGTTTGCAATGAAGCCATGAAATTTTCAGGGATGCTTGGTAGGGTTAAAATAGGGACCTAGGGATAGATTTTAGCCAAATTTGCATGCACATGAAAATTAGGGTAACAATAACACTTACTACCAAAGATTCTGAAATAAATTACACTCAGTGTGTATCCAAACCATAACATGTAAGGTGTCTTATTTGTGTCTTTCTCCAATTGAACTTGGTTCAGGGTGTATACTGCAGTGCTAATTGCCTCTCTGTAGTGCATTTGTGCAACATTTTTCTCAATCATCCATGTTCTAGCACAATCAACAATAAATCGGTTCCTCAATCTAGAAATTCCATTTTTTTGTGGTATCGTAGGTGCAAAAACCTTGCTTTTGATTCCATGCTCATTATAGAAGTTAGTGAATTCATTAGAAAAAAACTCACCTCCTCTATCAAACCTTAAGTATTTCAGTAGTTTTCCAGTTTCTTTTTCAACTTTAGCCTTATACCAATTAAACAATTTGAATGCCTCAATTTTTTTTCATAAACATTACTGTCATTAGCCTAGTATAGTCATCAAAAAATACAATAAAATATCTATCACCATAGTAGCTTTGAGTTCTCATAGGACCACATAAGTCAGTGTCTACAAACTCCAAAATACCTTTAGATGAACAATCCTTACTTTTAAAACTATATTTGGTCATCTTTCCTTTCTAACATTGATGACACATAACATGATCAGGTTTGGTTAGATTTGGTAGTCCTCTAAATTTTATCTTTCTACTGATCTTAATCATGTTATCAAAGTTTACATGACATAACCTCTTATTCCATAACCATGAATCTTCATTTTTCACCAATAAAGAATAAGTTTCAACATTGTCAAGATAAAATAAATTACCTTTTGATTGTCCTCTAGTACCAACAAGCTTTCCATTTTCATCATAGATTTTTACCTTCTTTCTTTCAAATGCAACTTAGTGACATGATTTATTCAGTTGTGCTACACTCAACAAATTGTAGTTAAGTCCTTTTACCTAGTATGCATTATCACATATAATTATATCATTCAGTAAAATATATCATTTTCCTTTTACCAAACAAGGTGTGTCATTTCTCATTTTCACTGATTCTCCATTATAATGCTCAAGATGTTCAAACTTATCTTCATCTCCAGTCATGTGATGTGTACAACCACTATCAATGATCCAAGTATCATTCTTACTAACTTTAGAAATAAGTGTTGTTTCTAAATACCTTTCCTCCTCTTCTAAATTATCTTTCATTACAACAAATACTGCTTCAACATTATCATCAGTGTCAGTTTCAGTGTAATCTTCATTCTCAAAAAGGTAACATGCCCTTTTTTCTTTATCTCTGTAATCTCGGTTGTCTCTTTTGTACTGTCAGTTTCCTTTGTTATTCCTTCTGCCAAAATTTCCATCACCATATTGGTCTTTATCTTCCTCTTTCTTGTTAGGACATCTAGCAGCAATATGGCCAACCTCTTTACAATTAAAACAAGCTAAAGGTAACTTTTTGTTGTATCTTCCTTTACCTTTCTATAGTCTCTAGGTCATAAGTGCTTCAAGCTCATTAAGATCATCTACAGTGTTACTATCACTTTCATTCCTTATATTATGCTTACTGCTAGATTTACCAATCTTAAGAGATGACATAAAAGAAGACTCAACACTCGATTCAACACTATTATCAAAATTATTCAGCTCAAAAGTTGTTAACTTTCCAATCAGACTATCGAGAGAGTTCTATTAGGTGAAGACCTCATTTCATGAATAGAAGATATTCTAATTGCTTAGACTAGCAACAACATTTTTAGTATCTTACTTACCACAATATATTCATCAATGATACCTCCTGCTCCTTGGATAGCATTGACTACCTCTTTGATTCAGTTTGAGTATTTTGTGATGTTCTCTCCTTCTTTCATCTTCATGTCATCAAATCAGCCTCTCAAGCTTTCAAGTCTGGCTCTCATCACATTCACATCACCACCATAAACTAGAGAAAGTTTATCCCACATTTTATTCACTGCAGTGCAATCCTTGACATCCTCAAATTCAACATCAGATAGAGTAGCAACAATCTCTATCATAGTAATATTGTGTTCATGTCAATCTTTCAACTGATCAAGAGTCAAAGGTCCAACCATCAGTTATATGTAGCCATGGTCAAGTAAATGTAAGGCAAAATCTCTGATTCTAGATATCTGAAGTCTCATCTAGCTTTTCCATGTGGTAAAGTTATCTTTGTTCAGCTTTGACACTTCCCTCTTATACATCTTGTGATCTTTCTTCTCAAGTCCTTAAAAATTTCTTCCAATCAACCAATACTACTTTGATACCAATTGTTAGAATAATTGAGAGGGGAGGTGAATCAATTAGATTAGTTATCCTACAGTCCCAAATACAAAGATGTACCTAACAAAAAAATTCTGACAAATTATGAAGCTTGATAATATAAGATATCAATCTATCTAGCCAATTTACCGATTACCATTAATTATCCAAACTGTCATTACCGACTAAATCAACTATGCAATATGTAAAGTATGATAGAAAAAAATCATAACAAATAACACACAAAACATTGATTTAACATGGAAACCATGCTAAGGAAAAAACCACCTGGGATGGGTAACCCAAAATAATTCATTCTTTTGAAGTGAGCTTGATGAAGAGAAACCCTCTTGAAGGTTAAAAAACACACTGTTAGGTGTGACATTATTAGAGGATCTATCATTAACAATTAACTTTTGACCAGAACTCACTATGGGATCAACGAGATAACACTTTACATTCAATGAATGTCATAGGGTATTACAATAACACTGTTAAGTCCACTCCATTAAGATATTTTCTGAATTAATAGTTAAATTGATACAGTACTGATCTGATTCAAATACAACTCAATTGAAAATATTCAGATCTATGCTAAGCCCTTAAAATCCTTTGATCATTAATCAATTCACTTCTGTCAATATTTGTCAACTTACTTTCACTCGGTAAATAGTTCTCTGATGCTTGGTAATGTCTGCAATTTGGTTCTTACAATAACTAGTTTGATCAGGTATGCATGAATATTGTCTTCACATGAAATCTCTATAGTCTCCTTTTGTTTGGCATGTGTCAATAATGAAGCTCATATGTCTTATATAGAGAAGTAAATCATTTTCATATCAGCCATTAGATTTTGCCTCTTAATCTCCTTTGTCCATTTTGCCGCTTAAACCTTCCATGACAGATGTGTCCATAACATGTTTCAATCTCATCCTTTAGATCATCTCTAAATTTTTTCATCTATGGATCTCATAACTAACTTCATCCTTAACCTCAAAATCATCATAATTTACAGCTCATCAAATCTAGTCGGTTGTTCTTAGCATTTAATGTTTTCATCCATACTCGGTTAATATAAAAATATGTCAGTAATAAATAGCTCGATTATAATATCACTCGGTATACACTGCATTGGCTTGGTGTATATAGAAATCTTCAATTACTGACCACATTGAATTTTTTAATTTCAAATCTCTTCTTCATAATAGATTAATGTAACATGCTCAAGTCAACAATATAAATCCATAGACTCGTCAATAAGTTACCCAATGTTTACCTTATCTTTCTCTATCATATCCATCTTTTCCTTATGTAGATATCTTTGTTCTTCATCTTTTCTTCCCTCAACAGATGTTCAGATGTTTGTAACTATCATGATAAGTACTGTCAAAACTAGTTGACATCAATGACAACATATTGACTGATTTAATCATCTTACGTATCATTTCAGTAACTCGATGATCTCTAATAATTGTTTCTATGTATTCAATCATTTCTAGTTCATCACTAGATACCCTATTACCATATGAATCACATCTTTGGTGATTTTCATAGGCTTATCTAACTAAATTATTCCATCATGAACTCGGCTAAGAAAAATTATTATCCACTCGGTCTTGAAACCCTTCATGAAATACATTTGTTTGTTAAACCTTTTACTTCCAAATCTTTGTGCTCATCTTTCCACTTTCCATCCTTGCATGATTCCTTATAAGTAGATTGGAGCTCAAAATCACCTATCTTAGTAATCTTGTAGTGAATATAAGACCTAATATCCTTTACTAGTAAAACCCTAGGTGGTATAGATGAAAATGCATCATTTTCATCGATCTGTGTAGCGATCTCTAGATATAACTTATAGTTTGATTCTTTATATGATGAGCTCTTGATCATTGTCACTTTATTTTCCTTATCAGCCTTAGATTGAATGAATTTTGATGTAGAAGCCATTACTATTGATAAATTAGGGTTTTTGAATCTACATTCAAATCACTTGGTTATGCTTCAAATATTCATGACAAGCCTTCAATCACTCTGTAGAACTCACAAATCAATGTATTAGCCTGAAAAATCTAGTTGCTCTATCTTTGCTCTTTTTTCTCTAGTTCGCTCTTTCAATAAAATGTAAATAATAAGCTGGATCATCATGTATTTATACCCAAAAATACTTTTCCGAATAAGTATGGTACATTAAAAGCTTCACCAACTACTACTCAGTTAGCGATCAAATACTCGGTCTTCTCCATTAGATATTTCAGCTTGGTTAACACTACCAGTGCTTGGTTGACTATGCAACTCAGTTATCTTTACCACTTTCACCGACTAAAAAACACTTAATTGGTCTAACTTTACTGACTATACTCACTTCAATTTAATAGTTCATATAAAAACTTAGTGCATATTAATTCATGTTGATATGGTATTCATGCAATAGATATAAGGAACTAATGAAAGATATAACTAATTAAAGCTCAGTTCCCATACTCACTGGATTGTCTTAAGTAGAAGTGGTAAAATCACATAATCCAAAGGACGAGGTGTTATTGACTATTGTGCTTGTTCCTCCATTATCTTCTATTGATATTCTCCACATTTGAGTCATCTAAATTTTGATTCCATCAATAGTTTTCTCATTGATATCTTCATTCAGTTTTGGTATTTAGTTTCTTTAGTCTCTTCTTAAGTGACTGACCTTATGAAAGTGCAGACATGCCATTCTAGAATTCATCCAATTTCTAGATTTTCCTCTCTAGTGTAATAATTACCTTGTCTTCTCGGTTGATATGTATTGTTTTGTATCTTCATTTTCCAAAATTTCTTCACCTATGACCTGCATTCTTGTGATATATGACCATGCATGTTGCAAGTACTATAATGATTTTCCATGTAGTTCCTCTTAAGTTAATTTTTTGTCTTTTATCTACATTCATATGTTGATGTCCATATTTTTGTAATTATAGTAATAACAATCAAATTTAGGAATAGTGCTAGGAGTACCTTTAGCTTTACTTACTTTACTAATGTAGACATTTGTTGTATGACCTAGTTTCCCACAATGATAGCATGAGAGCTTCTTTGATCTTGGATTTTCATAGGCATTCCTTTTCTCTACTTTATTTGATGACTCTCTTGTCTTGGTATATCATAATCCAGTGGTGTTATCTAGTTTCCTCTGACTCATTAAAAATCAATCCATTCTTTTGGTGCTTTCCTCAATTTTATTCATCATTTCATTATGTTATTGTTGCATATTTAATTCATTTTTCATTATTTCATTTTCTTTCCTTAATTCACCAATGTCTTCCAATTTCTTAGCAAGCTCATTGTTCACCCGGTTAACTTCTTGACTCATGATAACCATCTAATTTTCACTTTTAGAGAGATGCTCGGTCAACCTTAATATTTATGATTCCTTTTCTTCCATTTTTTCAGTAATTTATCTTCGGTCTTCAATAGCCATGTTTCTCTCTTATTTAGATTGTCTTGTATTGTTTATAACTTGAATCATTCTTACCATTTGTGTTTCTTGTCCAATTTGTAGTGATTTTAGTTGCTGGGTGAGGTGTTGATTCTTTTCAGACAGATCTAAAATTATTTCTTCAGATGCATTAGATATACTTCCAAATCTGTCAAATAATTCCTCAATCTCTTCTTCTTGATACTAAGTATCATTCTATCGCAATGCTAGTTCCTTCCTTTTTTTCAATGACTCTCTCATCTTTTCCTTCATGTCCTTAAGTTGTTCAAGGGTAATCTACAACTCCAATTTCTGATTCTCACTTATCTTGTCAAGCTTGTACCTTTCCATTTCTATGGATCTTTCCTCTTCAATGATTAAACCTTTTTAACAAGAGAACAATATTTGATACCAATTTGGGAATATAAAAAGATGAGTTACTGACAGGGTAGGTGAATCAGTAACCCTAAAAACCTTTTGTTCTCAATCCACAAGATAATGTCCTTCATTCACTGACTATCATATTCATCAATACCATTCATTCATAACATAACTGAAATGTAAATACTTCTAATCTAACAAATAAACATTCATGAAACTTCATACACTTGACACAAAGATTTTGGTATCGTAGAAACTCTTTTGATAAGGTAAAAATTGTGGTGGGCATGAAACTGACAAAGCTTCAGTATTGTAATATTAAAGTTTCCTGTTATGGCATACAAATTTTTATCACTTCTGATGATCTTTCCCAAGGAGTAACATTTAAAACCTATTAATATCTACCTTGTTAGAGGATTTTCACAACACTCTTAAGTGTGCACTTAGTTAATATATTTATAAAATGACAGTTAAGTCTACTTTGTTGAGAAAATTTTCTACCATAATTATTAGAAAGTAATAGTATAGTGATCTGGATGTTGAAACTTACTATATTGAATATCAGATCTTCTTAGCCCTTATCTAAAATCACATTTCTGTGATAGATACCTCCTTCAAATACTGCTCTGTAGCCTCTAGTCTACTTCTAATATAATCCTGAATATGTTGTCAAAACTTAGCATCACAATCCTGTCTAATCTTTAGATGTCTCTTGTAGGTACAACTTCTCATCATGTACTTTCTGATCTTACATCTTGGAAATTCTTAAATCATAATTATTCTGACCTAATTAGGGTTGTGGAATCATCTAAAAAACACTTGATCAATGATCCTTATGAATAACCTAATTCAAAACTTCTTAGGGATCATCACCAATCAATTTGTTATCTCCAATAAATATTTACCTCAATTTATGTAAACTATTTTCTCATTCAGTAAAAACCATTTGCCTTGTTTTCAGTGTCATTCCAAAATTTTATGTTGATCATGTATCACTCGATAAATATTGTATCTTTATCTTGGTAAAATACTAATGTTCGGTAAATAGGTATGATTGGTTATAAATATACTTGGTGTGCCTGATAATCATCTAGCTCAGTGTCGATGCTTGGTCAAGGTTGTGCTTGGTTAACATGTCTTTCTCCTTATGCTATTCTCGATTACTATGCTTGGTTACTTTGACCCACTTGTCTATTTTATTTTCTTTACCGAGTATGTGTGTGTAACTATTGACAACACTTAATGGAATTAGGTGTAACACTTTAATCATCATACCTTTTAGTACATCTAGTTTAATCATCATACCTTTAAAGTTCTCCAATTTCATACTGTGGATAAATTTGTTTGTGAGAATTATGAGTTATGTAATATCCCTACCCAAGGTAAACTATATTATTTTTTAATATGTTAAAAATAGGTTTTGAAGGGACGTGTAATGCCCTTTAATAGTAAGTATTAATTGGGTAAAAGTACATAGTTGTGTTGCACTAGTGGACATTTTTAATGGTTCCGATCGGTACAGGTTTTGGCTGGACATACGTGACACACATGAGGTGCCATGTGGCCTCAATGTGGTAGGGGAGTTCCAGCCAAAATTATTCCATGAAAAACTATATAAAAACCAAAAATGGGTTGGGTGGCTCATCCACTAGACTATGTTTGGTCGCCCACAGTTCCGGTCGGGCTTGTTCTAGGTGAACCAGTTCCCATGGAAAATGTTCTGGCCAAACCTATTTTAGTCGCATCCCATGTGGCAACCAAATAAGAAAAAAAAGGTGAGTCTCAAAAGTTCTCACTTCTAGATTTGAATTCTCTGTCAAGTTTTTTTAGGAATGGGAACATTGAGAGGGGGGGGGGTATTAGTGTTCACTATATTTTATCTTTTTACTTTACTCTTGAAACTTAACTTGAATGCTTAAGTACTAAAATGAATATCAACATAAACAAGATACATGAACTCAACACATGACACCAATATGGTTATAGGGAAACCCAAATAGGTAAAAACTTCATTGGGAATTGACACCCACTAATAATCTACACTAGTGTTTTATGATCGTTGTTAGAAGATCCTTAACCCTATTAGGAGTTGTCTTTACAATGCTTTTAGTAAAGTAACCTTGTCAAGGGTCAGACCCTATTAGGAGTCTTTTACAATAACCCTATTAGGAGTGTGGACACACTATCCTAGAGCTCACTACTGAAGTGGTGAAGGCTACAACCTTATGATCTCAGATACACACTATATCTGTTAGACGAACTAGCGCTGTGACACTGCTTGTCAGATCAGTTCCTTTGATGCGCTGATGCTTTTACCTCTTGAAAATCTCTAATAAATCTTATCAACTCTTCACAAACTTCTTCTTTGCTTCTCTCAACTCTATAACAACTTTGATATTTATTACAAAAGGGTGCATCTCATATTTATATTCACTTATCAAAACAATTAACTAGGTCAGCCTATAACTGATTACATACAACTCTTCCAATTGAATTGGCTCAAACATGTTTACATAAAAACATAATTACATGTCTATAACCTAAATACAATAGGCACATAGCCTTTAAAAAATAATATTATCATTGCTAATCAAATTACCAACAGTCAGCTGCATACTCTGTTCTATTCTGGCATTCACTATCTGTGTAACTTCAACATTTGTATCTTTGTCATATTGAATCTTTTGATCATGCACTCTTAGACTAAGAATTAATATACTATTACCATCTTATCTACTAGGGTGCATACCACAACTCATTCATACGCATGTGTGATAGTTCTTTGATCTATTGGTACTCTATTAATTATCTAGTCTTCTATACTTAGCAAAATACTGATCTTCTAATGATGTGTGCTGACTCCAAAACCCTATATGATTTTGTTTCCATAATGACAACACTATATCTAATCATATACGATGGTATAGTCAACTTTCCAATAGTCTCCCCCTTTGTCATTGATGGAAACTATTGGCGTTAAGCAGAATTGCCACTAGTGACAACACTTATTTGCATTCTGGGTGCAAACCGAGCAGACAGTGCAAACCGAGCAAGTTAGTACAAACCGAACAGGACAGTGTAAACCAAGTAACATCATGTCTACCGAGTCACCAGTATTTACCAAGTTCAAAACCTACCGAGTGATCAGTATGAATCGTGCCTTCACTTCTACCGAGTGCATGACGATGCCGAGTAATGCAGTGGACACCGAGTATCAGAAAGTCACCGAGTCAGTTTGCAGGAACCGTGTAACCATACTTGGGCCGACTTAGTAGCACTTATGTTTATTTGTCAAGCTGACTTTGTAATTGTAATTGTAATTAATTGTTTAAGACTTGTATATAAACAATGTTGTAAAAATGTCAAGAAAAAAAAAAAGAAGAATATATGTGAAAAGAAAGAAAGGCAAAGATAAGCGAATTACAAAGGGCTTCAGCAGTATAAGGAATAGCAAAGACAAATTCATCACAGAAGGTGATTAGTACATCAGCGAATCTCAATCAGCAATCCAGTTGCAAAGCAAGAGATCTACTGTTTCATCCTAACAGGTGAATCAGTACTAAATCCTTTAACTGGGTAGACTTAACAGTCTTTTGTAAAATCTCTTTACCGAGTGCATACTTCATTGTATGTTTTGTAAATCCTTTAACAAGGTGGATTTAGCAATCCTTATTGCTCCTAACAGGGCAGATCATCAGAAGTGATCAAATTGTAAGCCTTAACCGGCCAACTTTATTCTGCAGTATTAAAGCTTTGTGGGTTTCATCCCCACCCCAGTTTTACTTTCTTTTGGAAGGTTTCTGGGTAACCAAATCTATGTGTCATTATTGTGAATGTTTTTAAGTTTCATGCTTTCTGTATGCAAAGGTTAAAGTAAATTACATGTTGATACATCTGTAATTGAAAGAAAATTTGGAGTTACTGATTCACCCCTCCCCTCTCAGTAACTCGGTTAATTCCTGAATATTTCCAACAATTGGTATCAGAGCTGCATTGGTTCTCAAGACAAAGCTAAACTAGCTTGAGCAAAGATCCAGGACAATGGAGGTATTCAAACTGAACAAGGTGATTGAAAATGAAAAGCTAGATCTGGAAATGGCCATAGCTAAACTCAAAGAAGCAAAAGAACATCTTTCCCAATCACTAAGAAGAAGGAAGGAACTTGCAAATCAGATGAATGATCATAATTACATTGAAGAAAAGATTGAAGATCTTTTTCCCTCAAATAACTCAGATGAAGCAAACAATGCTGTCAAAGAACTCCTAGAAAAGAATGGGTCTCTGCAGGAAGAAGTGAGAAAATTGAAAAGAGAACAAGAGCTACACTCTACAAGATTCTGTGAGATCTTGGAACAAAGAAACAAGTTGAAAGATGAATTAGATGGAAGGAACATTGAAGTCCAAAATAAAACCCTTCAGCTAGAAAACCTAATTGATCAGATCTCTCATACAAATGAGGAAATTCTAAATCTAAGATCAGAAATAGAAAGCACAAGAGAAGAACTAAGATCTGAAAAGGAAATCAATCTAAGATTGGCGAATAACCTAAACGCTGAAAAACAAATCAATGAAGGAATGCTGAAAAGTCAAGAAGACCTGAATCAGCTGTATGAGCGAAATCTTCATAGGCAAAAAGGAAAAGCAGGACTTGGATACAAAGGAGAAGGTGAATCCTCTAAGCAAGGTACTCAAAGAAATCAAAAACCTACTTGTAATCATTGTGGTAAAATAGGACATACCTCAAATAAATGTTGGAATAATGAAAAAGCAGAATTCAATGGAAAATGTTACAACTGCAATCAACCTGGTCACAAAGCAAATGAATGCAGGGAAAAACCAAGATTCAGAGGTAATTGTCACAAGTGCAACAAACAAGGTCACAAGGCATCCGAGTGCAGATCCAAGACATTTAATCCAGCAGAACAAATTATGAAAGCAATGTTTGGATGGGACTACAACACCTGGTGTAGATGTCATTACTGTGGAGAATATGGACACATTGGCATGAATTGCATAAAACATCATCTAAGGAAAAGAGATACTACCGTAAGATGCTTCAAATGCACTAAACTCGATCACATAGCCAGAAACTGCATGAATGCTAGTGAAGTTGAAGATGGAAAGAAGAATGAAGCAACTAAGGTCAGGAAACAGGTGAGACAAAAATGGATTCCTAAATCTACCGAGCAATCCAGTCCAAGTAATGGAATGGATGGCTCTACCGACTCAAACTAAATTTCCAAGAAAGCACTGGAACTGTATTCTCATAGACCAATCTCAAGTCAGTCTTCACCGAGCAAGGTCGGTACCCGTCTTTACCAAGCGAGGTTGGAGCAATATGAATTCTCGAGGTCACCGAGTTGCGAAGTCTTTACCAAGAAATTAATTCTTAGTGGGTGACAGTCTGTCAGAATTCATACCCTAATTTGTACTGAGCATTAATGATAGAGTTGTAAACAAAAAGCAAGTAATCGAACTCATTCTTCACCGCGAACCTTTAGCACTTTGAGAGCAGAAAATTTCAAGAGCAACCCAGCGATTCAATACTTTTGCGAAAGGAATTTTCTGTGAGCTACCATGGCATCATCCAGCACTTTAGCAAAGAAAGGATCTGATATGTTAGTCCAAGGGGAATGGAAAGCACCAGATTTCAAGATCGTGCCCGCAATTGCAGCAGCCCTAGATCCGAACGGAGCTCAATCTCAGATTCCTCCTAAGGTACTGCTTATTAATGATATCCGCAATCATTTCAACTATTCAATTCATGAAATGGGGAACCTAGAACTAGATATTGTGCGTGAGGAACTGTGTGTGGATGGTATTCTGAAACCCGAGCACAAACATCTGGAAGATAAAGGTTTAGTTCACATTGCACATCTACCTCAAAACTTTCGAGATAAATGGGTTAGATACATTCTCAGCCGTGTACATGATGGCAAGATTTGGCTTGAGCAACCTATAGAGATCACAAAGAAGATGATTCATCAAATCACCCGTCTTCCCATGTTGAACAAAGCAAAAACTACCAAAACCCTAGGTCGGACGGTAGAGGCATGAAAGTTAGCAGCATTACCGATGCTGAACTAAAGTTTGGTACACACATTATTGCCCATAAGATTTACAGTTCTAGTCGACATAATAGTGTCTCCTGTGAAGCTATCGACCTAGCATACAAAGTGGTCAAGAATAACTTAACGTTTGACCTAGCAGACTTATTGTTAAAGCAGTTTAACAAAAATATGGAAAGCATTAAAACTTCCAAAAACAATCCATGTAAGTTTGGATCCTTATTGGTCTGTTTATTCTTCTATGTTCAAAAATTCTTCCCTTCTAAAGGAAAAGTTGTATGGAGAAAAGATGTGCCAGTCCTCTATGAAATAAATGAATACATCTCAGAAATGGGTGAAATTTTTGAAAGCATCATGGATAATTATTTGGAGTCTTTCAAAGAGAAAATGAATGACAGATTCCGGATTCCACAGAAGTTGGTGGAAGATTACAAAGATGACATTTGTTTTATGGTGGATTGTGATAATGTATATATTCAAGCAGTTAAACCGAGGACTGTATATGTAAAACCTCTTCCTTATGAGGTAAATATTGATGAAACCAAGAATATCATTGAAGCTCTTCTTAATCAGCTTGTCAATCCCAAAGCTCCATATTTTGGAACATATGATGAAGCTAAGGTGAGAATTGAACTAAGCATAAAGCTTCCACGGGCGGTAAACAAAGGAAAGAAGAGGATAGCCAAAATGCAAATGATAACCGAGGACAAAGAAGAAAAAGATGAAGAAGAAGAGGAAAAGGATGATAAAATAGAGGAACCAGAACCTGCAAAGAAGAAAGGAAAGGTATTCATTACTAAGTCACCTAAGCCTCCTACTGCTGTATTTACAAGGAGAAATGCAAGAGGCAAGGCAGACAAGGCAGACAAGGCAGATAAAGACATAGTATTCAAAAGGCCTCCTCTAAACCTTCAAGAAAAGCTCAAACTCTTCAGAGACAGATTAGGATCTGGAGTAAGTAACATAAAATCCTTAAAATATGAAACTAGATCGGAAACAGAACAGAAGGAAATAGAAGATGCTGTTATTGAAAAGATGGGATAGTGGAAATACTCTCCTGAAGAAATAGCCCCACAGGTTCCAGCAGTTCTATTAAATCCAATAAAAATGAGATGGAGCAATGCAAAGAAAACTGTGATAGACATATTTGATCAAACCCTGAGACAGTTGATGCCGAGCTTGAAAAATGATGAAGTAAAGAAGGCATTAAAAGAAAATGAAAGTAAGATGACATTAAAGTTCAATACTTGTTTGATTTTGATCAACAAAATTGAATCGGTTGTGAAGGCTGCAAATGCTACATGGAAGAACATATACCACCTTCACCAACCGAGTATTGAAACAGTCATAATAAAAGATATTGAAGATGACAGTGATGAACAAGAAGAAGACACTGAGGTAGATGATACTGTGAGGATAGCAGCAGAAGTCATTGCATCCCTTCCTACCTCTCCAGTAAAAGTTTCTATATCCAGCCTGGAGACACCTTCAAGCATGGTTGCGACAACTTCCAGATTTTTCCAATCATCTATAGCAACAACAGAAGCAGCTACCATTTCTTCTACCGAGTTGCAGTCTCCTGCATCATCAAGTTTTCCAGCAGTAAGTTTTCCAGTTTTTGAATCTTCAAGTGTAAATATTTTAAGTTCTCCGGTAGAAAGTATACCAGTCTCTACAGCCAGCCCTACTTTATCTACTATCACTACTACCAAAGCATTAAGTACAGATAAGCCTAAGGCTCTACCGAGTATAAAATTTTTTGGTAAGAATGTAGTAGAGGATATAGACCTAGATGAAGAGATAGAAATTCCTACATTAGATTTTGCAAATCTATCAGCGGACCAAATGCAAAATATAGGTGAGATCCTCCAAAGGAAAGCAAAAGAAAAGAAGCTTAAAGAGGAGAGAGACAAGGAATATCAAATCATCAAGGATGCTAAGGACATTTTGTCTGATGCATTAGGTATTAAAGTAGACTCCTCCCAACATGTTTTGTTACAATTAGCAGAAGCAGTTGATAAATACAATGAGGATTCATCTGGGACAGAAAAATTAGTTGAAAGAGCCGAGAAGAGATTCAACAATAAAGTGCTTGAGCACATTTCTCAGCACATAGCTATTAACCAAGTAGAATTGTCTTCAGTTTTGTCAAACATTGAATCTATCTATTCAAATGCTACCTCTCTTTTGGCCAAATTGTGCAATATTGCCAAGTTCACAAAGGATGTTAAGGATAAAATGAATAAAATGGATGAGGATATGAAGATCAGCATACAGAAGCTGCAACTTGAACCAAGTTCAAGCTCTGCTCATCACATGAAAATCTCACACCTATCAAATATGCAGTCTGATCTACTGAAAGAAGACACAAGGATCCGGTCCACACTGCTAGACATCCAACACATGATCCTTCCCATCATGAATACAATGTATAAGCACATTGAACATTCCAAAACATTGATTCATGACAATCAGTTCTCTATAGAAGATCACATGATTGAACTCTCTGCAGAAGTCCAAATTGCAATCCAAACATGTAAGATTCTGCAAGAAAGTTGGGACAGAACCCTGGCACTAATAATGAAGGTACATTCTGATTTTCTATCAAATTTTGGATTCTCTCTGTAAATAACTTGTATATGCACCTTTGGCATTATCGTCAAAAAGGGGGAGATATGTATAGAAGGAGAGATATGTATAGAAGAAGATTTGTATAAGAAACAGTTAGCACATTGAAAGGGGGAGACAATTTATAAAGCCCTATAACAAAGACAAATTTTGAAAAATCAAAATAAAACTCAGCATGATTCGTGTATATAAGTTTTGGCCAATAAGTGTTTTTGTCACTAATGCCAAAGGGGGAGATTGTTGGCATTAAGCAGAATTGCCACTAGTGACAACACTTATTTGCATTCTAGGTGCAAACCGAGCAGACAGTGCAAACCGAGCAAGTTAGTACAAACCAAACAGGATAGTGTAAACCGAGTAACATCATGTCTACCGAGTCACCAGTATTTACCGAGTTCAAAACCTACCGAGTGATCAGTATGAACCGTGCCTTCACTTCTACCGAGTGCATGACGATGCCGAGTAATGCAGTGGACGCCGAGTATCAGAAAGTCACCGAGTCAGTTTGCAGGAACCGTGTAACCATACTTGGGCCAACTTAGTAGCACTTATGTTTATTTGTCAAGCCGACTTTGTAATTGTAATTGTAATTAATTGTTTAAGACTTGTATATAAACAATGTTGTAAAAATGTCAAGAAAAAAAAAAAAGAAGAATATATGTGAAAAGAAAGAAAGGCAGAGATAAGCGAATTACAAAGGGCTTCAGCAGTATAAGGAACAGCAAAGACAAATTCATCACAGAAGGTGATCAGTACATCAGCGAATCTCAATCAGCAATCCAGTTGCAAAGCAAGAGATCTACTGTTTCATCCTAACAGGTGAATCAGTACTAAATCCTTTAACCGGGTAGACTTAACAGTCTTTTGTAAAATCTCTTTATCGAGTGCATACTTCATTGTATGTTTTGTAAATCCTTTAACAAGGTGGATTTAGCAATCCTTATTGCTCCTAACAGGGCAGATCATCAGAAGTGATCAAATTGTAAGCCTTAACCAGCCAACTTTATTCTACAGTATTAAAGCTTTGTGGGTTTCATCCCCACCCCAGTTTTACTTTCCTTTGGAAGGTTTCTGGGTAACCAAATCTATGTGTCATTATTGTGAATGTTTTTAAGTTTCATGCTTTCTGTATGCAAAGGTTAAAGTAAATTACATGTTAATACATCTGTAATTGAAAGAAAATTTGGAGTTACTGATTCACCCCTCCCCTCTCAGTAACTTGGTTAATTCCTGAATATTTCCAACAGCAACAAAGGAATAATGCATAGTTACTAACTGTACACAAAACTCTTTATCATATTCTAACTTATATCTCCCTTATACTTTTTACTATTTATCTTCTTTACATATATGACTACATATTCTATAAATTACTCCCACTTTGACATTAATGACAAAGGTATTCGAAAAACTATATCTACAAGTACTTACAATGTTAAGACATCCAGATATGTTGTCTACAACTTTTGGATCTCTTGTTTCACATAATGTAATCAGTGCATTCACAGTTTGGAGATGGGCGAATAAGGCATATGTCAGCTTCTCCATCTTCTCCAAATCCATGCTAGGACCTTGATCATATGTCACCATGGTGTCATTGATCTCCTTGATATTCTAATTAAGCACATCTAGGGAGGGTGAAAGAGCATTCCTTAGGTGTGTTTTCCTTGCCCTTATCTTGGACATCTCCTTCTCAACCTTTTCTATTTTATCTATCTATCCCTGGTATACATTGTTACACATGTTCACATCAATGGATGGATCTGCTATTGAT
Organism: Chamaecyparis obtusa; assembly: GCA_027943335.1. NCBI lineage: Eukaryota > Viridiplantae > Streptophyta > Pinopsida > Cupressales > Cupressaceae > Chamaecyparis > Chamaecyparis obtusa. The sequence continues at coordinate 82,543 of BSBK01006625.1, forward strand.
TTCCTTATTCTATCAATCATAGCTTCTGACTCTTGGATCTTCTTGAATAGATAAATGGTCAACTTGTCCTAGTTCATATAGTCAGCAATAATCTTCCTACCCTTTGCTGCAAACTCCTTAAAATATTCTTGACTAGTCTTTAGTGAACTTAGGTCAAGTGAAAAGTTTCTAACCAATTCATTTATACTCTTCTTCATATACTTCTATCTTGCCACTTGAGATGTAGACTCTTCCAAGCTATAGAAGTTGGTCTTGAAGGCTATAAGGATGTTGCTAACATCATCAACTGTATTAATCTTAGACACTTTCTTGTCTGAAGATAATAAACTATTTGGAATGTTAACTAATTTAACAAACAAGGGGTTTCTCATAACTTGTTTTTCTTTTTCTTTCTCCATGGTTATTACACTGATCTTGATTAGGTCTTCTTCTCCCCAAGAATGCAAACTGGTGGTGTCTGGTGTCAATCTTGTCAACAATGATGCTGAGGGTAATGGATTGATAGGAGTGCTATCCACCATTTCTTTCTTAACTCTTATTGTCATTTCAATAGATGGCTTATCTGTTGGCTCACTTGTTTTTACTTCTTCTTCTCCTTTCTTTTTTTCTATCTTTTCTTCGTCTTTTTCTTTTATCCATTTCTTTTTCTTCTTCTTGTTGTAACTTGGGTGAATTGTCACCATATAGAATTTTAGCTTCTTGTGTGCTCACAAAAGCTTCTTCAAACTTGTCCAAGTCTTTATCTGTGGCTGCCATGGCTATCTCTACATTATCAATGATGATAGTGTTATCTTTTGGTGTCTCTGTCATGGGCGTAAACTTTTCTACCTCTACAGGAGTTTCAACTATAGGCGTTGAATCCCGAGGACATGTAAATGGTAGATTTGTTGTCTCTAACTCCTTGGCTACCTTTTTGGGTACTTGAGTTGTGTGCGTAGTAGGTGGGTACATGTGTCTATTCATGAAAACCTTCTCAAAGACTTTCTCTGTCTCTTTGGCTGTCCACTCAAAATTCCTATCTATTATGTGTAGTGTTCTTATCTTTGTTCATAGATGTGGCTTTACCAAATCTAACAACAGTGATTTATCTTCTAAGGAACACACCGGTAGAATTTCATCTAGAATCTTCTCTCTTATCCTAAGATCTTCTTTAATAGCTTGTTTCTTCAAGGATTCTAAGATGCTCCAAACATTGTTCGGACTAACTATTTTCAGTTCCAAGACTATCTTTTTGAACTTGATCATATGTTTTATGATCATGCCATGAATCTCTAATTTGTCAATTTCACTGCATTTGTCATAAAAATTTCCTATTTGATCCAATCTTCCTTCACCAACAATCCTTGTACTCAACACTTTAAGACTAGGTCTGAAACCTACCTCTGGAGGTGCTTGAGTATTCTTCCTACTTCTTCTTTCTCGCAAGGATGGATGGCTTGTGCTAATTTATTTCTTCCTCTTAAGTATTTCCTTATACTATGGAGGAGTAGTAAGGTCAATGGTTTTTGTGGGCACAGGAGGGACAACATTAGATTTTTCCTATTTATCCTTAGGATCTTCAGATTTCTCAACCTTGACCTTCTTTAACTTGGGATCATCTTCCTTTTCTTCTGTAACTGATGCACTCTCAATTCCCAAAGAAATCTTTTCTTGTCTTGCTTTGTCAAGGTATGCTTGAGTTACTCCATGAATTTTGAGGATCTCAGAAGTAACCTTAGCTACTTTTCTTTTAGTTGTCATGTTGTTAAAAAAAACACCAACTTCTCTTATTTTCTCTTCATAAGTCCCCCATCTTGGTTCATTAGGGTCCTTAGGGGATGATAGCAATACTTGTGCATATGCTTCTAGGACTTTTTCATCAACCTCATATCCATGTGGATGGATCCACTTTTTTCTTGGTTTCACTACTCTCATACAAGTTGTATCAGTTTCTACCATGAAATAGATGTTATCCTTATACTTCTCAACAATGTTCTCTGGTATTATGTATCTCATCTGCATCTTGATTCTGAATGTTTTCAATTCTAGCTCCATGTAATCCTCCAATGAACTATCAGTAGATGCCTGAAAGGATATTTGAGGCATTGTAGGAATATCTTTGTCTAGGTATAAATCTGAAACCTTTCCAAGTATATGGAAGTATATGTAAATGATTAAAGACCCAAACCTGAATATTTTGGTCTTATCATGTTTGATGGCCTTAATGTTGTCTATTAGTTGTGCACACAAGATCTCACACAAATTGAACTCTCCATTTTCTCTTACAATCCTTATTACTGCAAGAATAGTGACCCCAGACACACTATTCACCTTGTTAGTGCACTGAAACTTATACCCTGATATCATAGACATCACTTTGATGTCTTTCTCTTCTATAGGCTCAATAGTCATTCCACACCTATCATTTCTTGACTTGAATGCTTGTTCTACTTGTTTCCTTACATCCTTACCCACTGGAAGAATGACGCCTATCCTAGAAAGGCCTGTCATCTCATGAATGAGATCTCCCATAATTCTTATTGGAACTTCACCTATCCAAAATAGGTCATCATGGATTCTACTTAAACAGATCTCGATCCATTTGAATTTGTAAAACTAATGTTCCATAGAAAACTCAACAATAGGATGATTCTCTAACTGCATGAACTCATCAAGGAAGGTTTTATCTAGTTTGATCATGGTCTCAATGTGCACTCTAATTCTCTCGAGACCTACTGCATCCTTCTTACAATGAATGTATGCACAGATGTCTTCAACATGCATAACACCCATAGGGGTTTGGGAGAATGTACCTTCTAAGTCATCTAGGGTAGACTTAAAGGGATGTGTCTTTAAAATGTATCTCTTCTTCTCTACAACATCAAACACAATAGGAGTAGCCATTACTTGTAAATTGCTTCACAAATAGTTTCTGAGAGCTTGTGAATCATCACAACGGATTAGGGCTTCCGTAACCGATCAAACACACTTCTTTGATGGTGAATAAAGCTACAATCCTTCACAATAAAATTCTAGGGCTTCTATGCTCTTCAATCACTCAAACTCGAATGCAATGAGTAATCCATAAGTCTCTATGTACTTAAAAGTAAAATTTTTGCCATTAATGCTTGCCGCGTAAACTAGATTTTTACAGAAAACCTCCGACTTTCATTCTGTAATCAATCAGGTAGTGTGCTCTTGCACATGTCATTACATAATCTACAAAAGGTTAAATACAAAGGTGCATACTTTGAGGGTGAGTATACCAACCACACAGGGATCTAGAGATAAATTAGCTCCCCTTATGACCCTGAGGGTAATTCATCTAGATGTAGAGGGTGTGTCCACTATGGATGCATACAATACATTCTGATCAACCTTATCCTTCTTCACCTCTAACCAAATCAAGCTCACATCTTCTAAAGGTTTCACAAACTTGACTTCTCCTTCTGTATCCAAAATTGATTCTTCTGGCTTTTTATGTCTTTTCAGACTTTACATTCTTGGTCTACATAACTTTGAGATGTGTCTAGTCTTGTTACATGAGTGACAAAAAATAGGAGGCCTTAAATTCCTTAGGTCATTGACATGGGTTACTATTTTACACTATCTAGCTAAGTGACCATTATAGTTACATATCTTATATGTAACATTCTGAGAACTTCTTACATTTGGCTGATTCTGATTTCTCTAATTATGTTGAGTCTTATTATTCTGACTTGTCTTACAATGCATATCTCTCTAACCAAATTTATTGCATGAATAATAGTAACCATTGAAAGGTCTTACCTCTTTATAGTTCCTAGCTAAAAGTCCATGCTTGTTACATGCATAACAATTTCGGTCTACTGGCTTGTGCTCATCCTTAGATGGGTCAATACTATCTTTAGTCTAATTTTTTGTCTTCTTAGCATTAGTGGTGTCTTCTAGTGCTTTAATCCTTGCTCACATGTCATCAATCTGATTTTGTGCTTCATTAAATCCAATGTCACTTGTATCTCCTTTAAGGTTTTGATCATATAACTGAGATTCTAGTAGATCCTTGTTTGTGTGTAATTTATCAATGTGATTCTTTTCTTCTTTTAACTCAAATTCCAAGTTTTCTTTTATGTTTCTTAGCTCCAAGATTTCCATGTTTTCTTGCCTCAATTCTTATTTAGTTGAAGGTTCTCTTTGATCTATTCATCATAGACTTCCTGATTGTTAGTTAGCTTGTCATCCAACTCTTCAGTCTGATCTTTAAGAGATGTGTTTTCTTCATTTAGCTTTTTGACCATTATCCCTAAATCACTAGTAGAACATTCTTCTAAATCTTTTCTTAGTCTTTTGATGATTACTTGAGCATCACTAACTTTTTCTTTTAGTTCTTCAATTTCCTTTTCAAATCTATCCAGGTCTTCAAGAGCAGCTTCAAGATTTCTTTTTAGATGTTTCATTTCTATCTTGTCCATGATCTCCTCAAGTGGTTAAACTTCTTTTCTTAGGACCAGAGCTCTGATACCAATTTTTAGGAATGGGAACACTGAGAGGGGGAGGGTTGGTGAATCAATGTTCACTATATTTTATCTTTTTACTTTACTCTTGAAACTTAACATGAATGCGTAAGTACTGAAATGAGCATTAACATAAACAAGATAAATGATCTCAACACATGACACCAATATGGTTATGGGGAAACCCAAATAGGTAAAAACCTTGGTGGGAATTGACACCCACTAATAATCCACACTAGTGTTTTATGATCCTTGTTAGAAGATCCTTAACCCTATTAGGAGTTGTCTTTACAATGCTTTTAGTACACTGACCTTGTCAAGGGTCAGACCCTTTTAGGAGTATTTTACAATAACCCTATTAGGGGTGTGCACACATTTTCCTAGAGCTCATTGCTTAAGTGGTGAAGGCTACAACCCTTTGATCTCAGATACACACTATATCTATTGGATGAACTAGCGCTGTGACATTGCTTGTCAAATCAGTTCCTTTGATGTGTTAACGATTTGACCTCTTGTAATGCTCTAATACATCTTACCAAATCTTTGCACACTTCTTCTTAGCTTGTCTCAACTCTATAACCACTTCCATACTTATTACAAAAGGGTGCATCTCATATTTATATGCGCTTATCAAAAAAATTAACTAGGTCAGTCTATAACTAATTACATACAATGCTTCCAATTGAATTGGCTCAAGTATGTTTACATACAAACATAATTAAATGTCTATTTAACCTAAATACAATAGCTAGGTATGTGCAAGATCATGAGGGGCCAAAAAGTGGTGATGTGAAAAATATTCACTTTTCACTCATCCAAAAGTGCATGAAAGTGCTTGTTGACCTTTTAGTAGGCCTGGGTGTCAGTACACCTAGGCAAACCTGCCACCAAAGCATAGACCTTATCAGGTACCCGATAACTGTGGCATAAATCTGAAACCCATGAGCCCTTTTCTTCATTTCCTTACGCAATTTTCTTCAAGTTTCTTTTTGTGATTTTCATATACCCGATATATTTTCGGGTACTTGATATTGGAAACAACAAATTCGACTCCGAGCATAGTCGGTAAGTAATTATTTCTATAATTTTTATTAATTTATTTCATTTTCATGCTAAATGTAGCATTTTTTTTTTAAAATAGGGTTTTGTATTTATATTTGTAATAATATATGAAATTTAGATTTGTTTTTTATTTAATCAGGCATGGTTGACAATAATGAAGAAAATAACCCTCCTGCACCAAATAACGATCCTAAAAATAATCCCCCATATCTAAACCCTAAATCTTTACAAGATTTGATATAAGAAAATTTGAACACGATACAAGGTTTCCAAAACATGTATCAAAATATACCTACATTAGGTCCCATGCTTGCCACACTAAATATAATTGTTGGAAACATTGACACACTCACGCAGCAACATAATGCTGGTCTTCATTGGCATGATGATATGCACACCCAATTTGATGATGGGCTTGGCCATGATGGGATTGCGGCCCTTAATATAACTAAGGAAGATATAGCCACCCTTTTTGTCGATCCTAAAACTAGAATACCAGTTGACCCCAAAAAGCCCAAATTATCACTAAAATGGTGCACAAATGAAGCAATGCGCACAAACTTGTGGGATCACTGATGTATGGTTTTTGATAAACCACCCCATAGCAATTTGGAGGTCCCATTTTATTTCATTAAAAAATTGTATGCTAAGTTTGTGCTTGGTCACCATGTTGATTATTGGAGTATGAGGCCCAACATGGGTGTAGGTAGAGGATCTCCTTAGACTAGGCTATCTTCCCAGCTCTGAAAGGCCACTAGCTTTGTCCCCCCCACTGATATCACACCCCTTCCTCTAGTGTAGCATCTCAATATCATTGCAGAGGCCGCCTCATAGACTATTAGGGCCATTCATTTACTGAGTGATCAGTTGATCACACAGACCAGGTTAGTGTTGCCTCCTGCGGATACTGTTGGCACATCGACATCTCATTAGAGTTCACATGTATGTGAGCCCCATATGTGCATTATGTGTAGGCATATGTGCCTCAAACTGCTTCCTAATTCTGATACATATCAGTTTCATGATATTGATGAGGAGGATATAGGAGACGTAGCTGCAGAGGCTGCAACACCTCATGGAGCATCTACATCTCATGAGAGTGCTCAGGAGGTGCATGTAGAGCCATTGACTCCTATTGATATGGTAAGAGTAAACATTATAAATAAATTTGTCACATGACTTATTTAATTTAAAAATAATTTATTTATTTAGATTAGTTTTAATGATTGCATGCACTTATGTATATATATCTTTTTCATTTATGTTCAGATGATGACACTGGAGGAGGTGAGACAGGTGGATGAGTCCACACTTTCGGCCATTTCATTTGGCCTTGATGACTATATGGTATATTATAAATTATGTATCCATTAGTTGTTTTTTATATCATTTAGTGTACATGCTTAAATCTCTATCAATTAGAGCAATAAAATTCATACATTTACTAATATATATTGTCATCTTATTGTGTTCTTGCAGGCTACAACCGATATTAGTGGGAGGCATGAGGGGGTTCCTTCATCAGGTCTCGACAAAGGAAAGGTAGTTAATTGTTTAAGATTAATTATGAATGTATATGTATGCCACTTGTGTGTAGTAATAAATATTTTACTTGCACTTTATTGTATAGGGTGTGGCTATTGATGATGTCTCGACACCGGTTCGGTAGCGTAGGGTTACAGGCGTCTCGATTTGGAGTGATAGCCTGATTGTACGTAGAATTTTACGTACTGTTATTTGTATTTTGTAACTAGGGTTGCTATGATGAAGTACATTGATATATAATTGACAATCTTTTTACTCTCATAGGTTACTCCAACTGTGATGGAGGGCCCACAAGAATCTTTTGTTTCTTTGTTGACCCAGCCCACTATTCCAGAGGAGGGATCACCAGATGTAATTTTTATTTTAGTTCAATCAATTTGTAATTTTATTATGCTATCATCATATTTTGTAGATTTATTACTCTATGTTGCACCACTCTACTAATCTCATTATTGCAAATATATATTTATAGGTCAGAGTTGGTATTGCTTGCATGGTCCCTTCGCTACCTAGGACTTATGCTAGGACACATGATCGTGGTAGGCGATTGAGAGAGAAAGTACAAATATTTGTATTCAGTTATAATTTTAATTAAATTAGTGTTTGAATTATATATATATATATATATATATATATATATATATATATATATATATATATATATATATATATATATATATATATATATATATATATATATATATATATATATATATATATATATATATATATATATATATATATATATATATATATATATATAGATATATATATATATATACAACTCATATAAAGTAAGCAATCTAACTTTGCTTTGAACTCATTTTTTATGCAGGATCAATTAGAGCCCAACACTTCTTCAAAGAGGCTACATTTTGATGATCCCCCTACAACATAAGATGCAGTTTTAGTTTTGTGGTCATTTAGAGATGACGCTTGGCACATTTTGAGATGGCAGATATGCCACATTGTACACCTTAAAACATTGATTTTGTAGACATTTTGAAATGGCATGTGCCATATTTGAATATGAACATACTTTTGATACATATATAGAACATGTTCATTTATATGTTATATTTGCGTCATCTTTTGTATATACATATTTATTATTCATGTTTATGGAATTGAATGGTGAAGTTATATCTTGACTATGATTATCATTATGATTTAAATTATATCTCATTGAAGTTACATTTGTTTTTCTTTACTCTGGAATACCCTGTTGATGGAGCTTATTATGTTTGAGGTTTAACTTCTATAGATTTCCTAGATTTCTAGTGCTTAACTTTCCTTATGCTTGAGAAGATGATGAGGCCATCAGTACCAATACTAAAGATAATTTCTTTTCAAAACAAAAACCATGCCATCTGCTCTTCATCACTAAATTAAACTTCAATCACTACTAATATGAGAGTTTTGTTTACCACTTCTATGAATTTTCATATACAAATTCTATACCATCAATTATGTCGCTATTTTTCATTGTGTGTGCATTCAGTCTCATACTTGCATTGCTAATTTCATATATTATCATTTTCAATGCTTTTTGTTTGCACTTATAATAATTTTAACTATCGGCAATAATGTTTCAATATCATCATGTATGCAGGAGCCTTCATTTCATGCTATAAAAAATCTCCATTATCGTATAAGCTTATGGTCTTCATTTCCAATCTTTGATATTACAATTGATAGATATGACATGTGACTATTGAATTTTCCATTGTGTATAATATATGATTGCTTGCACAACATGATATCCCTCAGACTTACAAAAACACATCTCTTGAATATATCATCTCTCAAATCTTCATTGAATGATTTTAATAATGCCTTCGAACTATGCTTAGCATTGTGTATATTTATTTTTTATTACTGCATGGCTCCTTTGAATGGCTTCATATGCATATGTTTAATCAATCTTTAACTCATGTTGTGTTCACTTCATTTGATGAAGTTGTTGCTTCATGGGTTGATTATTGCTGACTGGACATTCATGATGAGTTTTAATTTACCACCTCTTGTAATATTCTTCCAAATGATATGTTTGTCATCTTTGTAATATGCTACAGCTATTAACATCTATGAGAAAATGAAATTTATTTGAGTTAACTTTGATCATTAATTTCTGGTGTGTATACTTCACTCCATTCAAATGCTAATATGATGCTTAATATTCCAACGATGCCAAGTTGCATAGTTGTCGACGATATTTATTCAATAGTCTTTGCTATCTATCCTAGTTTTTATCTCCACTTAATAGTATGTGTTCGTATATCTTGTGAGAAACCAAAAAACCTTCAATGACATCAATGACAACCTTATCAAATCTCCAACATTATTTCTCAAATGGAGGCCCTAATTTTTGTAAAAAATTAAGGCTCCATCAAGCGGAACAAGGTTGTCACTGGCGTTTACTTGGCCAACCAAAGCTGATGGAGTAGATGATTCGATGCCAGGTCAGACGGTTTGAAAGATACATTGCTGAGCCACTTTCAACTGACCCTCACTACAAGTTTTGGCATCGACTGAGATCACCTTTCCAAATGTAAATGAAGTTGAATTGCCCAAAATCAAGAACGGTTATTGTAGAACTTGAAAACATGATCCTGTAGTACCTAATAGTTTGTTGATACCTCTCATGAGGTCCAATATACGAGCCCCACAAGATCACTACCCAATCGTGCTTAGTGCACCTTGGGGTCACTTGGGTCGAGCATGGTCGCGAGTGTTCCGGTGACTCTGTGGGTAGAAGAGGGTTGTCAGTAGAGTTTACCAGGCCAACCAGAGCTGATGGAGTAGATAGTTTGATGCCAGGTTGGATGGTTTGAAAGATACGTTGCTGAGCCACTTTCAACTAACCCTCACTGCAAGTTTTGGCATCGACTGAGATTGCCTTGCCAAATGCAAATGAAGTTGAATCACCCAAAACCAAGAGAGGTTATTGTAGACCTCAAAAAAATGATCCTGTAGCACTTGATAGTTTTTTAATACCTCTCATGAGGTCTGAGATACGAGGCCCACATGATCACTACCCGATCATGCTTAGTGCACCTTGGGGTCACTTGGGTCAAGCGTGGTCGCGATCATTCCGGTGACTTTGTGGGTAGAAGAGGGTTGTCACTAGCATTCACCTAGCCAACCAAAGCTGATGGAGTAGATGGTTTGATGCTAGGTCAGACAGTTTGAAAGATACGCTCCTGAGCCACTTTCAACTAACCCTCACTGTAAGTTTTGGCATCGACTGAGATCGCCTTGCCAAATGTAAATGAAGTCGAATCATCCAAAACTAAGAGAGGTTATTGTAGACCTTGAAAACATGATCCTATAGCACCTAATGGTTTTTTGATACCTCTCATGAGGTATGAGATATGAGCCCTGCAAGATCACTGCCCAATCATGCTTAGTGCACCTTGGGGTCACTTGGGTCGAGCATGGTTGCGAGCATTCCAGTGACTTTATGGGTAGAATAGGGTTGTCACTGGAATTTACCTAGCCAACCAGAGCTGATGGAGTAGATAGTTCAATGCCAGGTCAGATGGTTTGAAAGATACGCTGCTGAGCCACTTTCAACTGACCCTCACTACAAGTTTTGGCATCGACTGAGATCACCTTGCCAAATGTAAACGAAGTCGAATCACCCAAAATTGAGAGAGGTTATTGTAGACCTCAAAAAAAAAAAACTTTAGCACCTAACAGTTTGTCAATACCTCTCACGAGGTTTGAGATATGAGCCCCGCAAGATTGCTGCCCAATCGTGCTTAGTGCACCTTGGGGTCACTTGGGTTGAGTGTGGTCGCGAGTCTTCTGGTGACTCTGTGGGTAGAACAAGGTTATCACTAGTGTTTACCTAGCCAACTAGATTTGATGGAACAAACAATTCAATGCCAGGTCAGATGGTTTGAAAGATACGATGCTGAGCCACTTTCAACTGACCCTCACTGCAAGTTTTGGCATCGACTGAGATCGCCTTGCCAAATGCAAATGAAGTCAAATCGCCCAAAATCAAGAGAGATTATTGTAGACCTCAAAAACAAAATCCCATAGCACCTGATAGTTTATCAATACCTCTCACGAGGTCTGAGATATGAGCCTCGCAAGATTGCTGCCCAATCATGCTTAGTGCACCTTGGGGTCACTTGGGTCAAGCATGGTTGCGAGCGTTCCAGTGACTCTGTGGGTAGAATGGGGTTGTCACTAGAATTTACCTAGCTAATCAGAGCCAATGGAGTAGAAGGTTTGATGCCAGGTCAGATGGTTTGAAAGATACACAGCTGAGCCACTTTCAACTGACCCTCACTACAAGTTTTGGCATCGACTGAGATCACCTTGCCAAATGAAAACAAAGTCGAATCGCCCAAAACTGAGAGAGGTTATTATAGACCTCCAAAACATGATCTTGTAGCACCTAATGGTTTTTCAATACCTCTCACTAATGCAGAGGTAGCAGCAAGAAAGTAGAGTGCCCTTCTCTTAGCTCCCACAACTCAACAACCAACTACAAAGGCTTAAGGGTATTCCCAAACTCTTATGATGGTGTAACACAACCAATTAAATGGACTTCTATCCCAATAAACTCCCTTTGCAAAGTTATACACTCAATCAAACTTCAATGCCTTTTCGGCTTTAGGGACACTAGGCCTAAAACTAACTTGTTGTTAGACCTCTTCACTAGTGGACTTCCTGACCACTCCCAAGAATGTAGATGATCCTCATATGACCTAAGGCCTCTGAAATAACCCTTGGTTTACTCCCATCACAACCGCACCATAGAAAACTAGACCTACATGCCAATTTCCTTGTAGCCTTCTCAACATAGGTTTTCTTTTCTAATTTTTTCACAACTGAGTATCTTGACACAATCAGGGCATTTTCAGACACCCATTTGGAATTTATTTAAAATCCAAAAGCCTTGCCTTCCAACTCCACTCCAGCACCACCTAACACCCACCTTGGACACTGGCCTAGTTAGGCTTGGTTTACAAAGAAAGTATGAGGTATAGGGTTCATGGAACTGATAAATGGCTTTGGATACTCTTCTCCAATTCCAAATGACTCAAAACCACCATTTCTTCACTCACTTATCTACTCTATACACTTCTTTACAATTTTCTCCTACTTTCTAAACTGAATCCTCACAAAAATTCAATCTAGGGCCTGATGCATGAGGGCCTTGCCCTTCAAGCCAATGCATGAGCCTTTGGAATCCATTGGCATATAGACCTACCTTACATTTTCCAAATTCTTAGGTAAAACCTATAGTTAGAATGCAAGTTCGGCCGCCATTAGTGTTCAGGGCCCTAGAAATGTTTGTTTCCTGAACTGTTTTGAGAAAAATTGAGATAACTTTAACCAATGAATCTAAATCTCTACCAAATCAATAGTAAGGTGAAATAAAATGCAATTCAATATTGTCACATGTAAATCTCAACTCTTTAAGCCCATACATGCCTGTACAATTCTGAGAAATGGCTCAAAAATGGTTTGTATTCCTCATTTATGGCACCAGTTTACAAAAATCAAATTCTTACCATTATGTTTCAAAGTGAAAACCATATATAACCTTCAAAATGAAGGTATATCAATTGGAGAACCTATTTGACTCTTGGGTTTCCAATTCCAATCTCTCAAGCAACTTTTAGAAAGTTGCAACAACTTTTATTGCATTTTTGCAATTTTTTTGAACTTGATAGAGTTTATGATTTCTATTTGAGATCAAAACTTATCAACATGATTTTTAAAGTAAATATAATCTAAAATTAACCTTTAAAACTCCATAAGCCTAACCTAGAAAATTATCACTAGCTAGGTAAAACCTATGACCCAAGGTATATTAGGCTTATAACATTGCGAAAAGATCCTTGATCATACATCAGGGTTTTCAAACCAAAATTAGGATGATCTATTTAGATCCATCCTATTTATTACAAACACAAATCAATTCAAATTCCTATTAGTGGAGGGTGCCCTACACCACTCACGAGGTCTTAGATACGAGCCCTGCAAGATCACTGCCCAATCATGCTTAGTGCACCTTAGGGTCACTTGGGTCGAGTGTGGTCGTGAGTGTTCTGGTGACTTTGTGGAAAAAATGGGGTTGTCACTAGTGTTTACACAGCCAACCAAAGCTAATGCAGTAGACGGTTCGATGCCAGGTCAGACGGTTTGAAAGATACACTGCTGAGCCACTTTCAACTGACCCTCACTGCAAGTTTTGGCATCGACTAAGATCGCCTTGCCAAATGAAAATGAAGTTGAATCACCCAAAAAAAAGAGAGGTTATTGTAGACCTTAGAAACATGATCCTATAGCACCTAACATTTTGTCAATACCTCTCATGATGTCTGAGATATGAGCCCCACAAGATCATTGCCCAATCATGCTTAGTGCACTTTGGGGTCACTTGGGTCAAGCGTGGTCGCGAGCGTTCTGGTGACTCCGTGGGTAGAACGAGGTTGTCATTGGTATTTACTTGTCCAACCAGAGCTAATGGAGTAAATGGTTCGATGCCAAGTCAGATGGTTTGAAAGATACGCTGCTGAGCCACTTTCAACTGACCCTCACTGCAAGTTTTGGCATCGACTGAGATCGCCTTGCCAAATGCAAAGGAAGTTGAATCACCCAAAAATGAGAGAGGTTATTATAGACCTCAAAAACATGATCTTGTAGCACCTGATGGTTTTTCAATACCTATCACAAGGTCCAAGATACGAGCCATGAAAGATCACTGCCCAATCATGCTTAGTGCACCTCGGGGTCACTTGGGTCGAGCATGGTCGTGAGTGTTTCGGTGACTCTGTAGGTAGAATGGGGTTGTCACTAGAATTTACCTGGCCAACCAAATCTGATGGAGTAGATGGTTTGATGCCAGGTCAGATAGTTTGAAAGATACATTGTTGAGCCACTTTCAGCTGACCCTCACTACAAGTTTTGGCATCAACTCAGATCGCCTTGCCAAATGAAAACAAAGTTGAATCACCCAAAATTGAGAGAGGTTATTGTAGACCTCAAAAACATGATCTCATAGCACCTAATAGTTTTTCAATACCTCTCACAAGGTCTGAGATATGAGCCCCGCAAGATCGCTGCCCAATTGTGCTTAGTGCACCTTGGGGTCACTTGGGTCGAGCATGGTCACGAGCATTCCGGTGACTCTGTGGGTAGAATGGGGTTGTCACTAGCATTTAAAAAGCCAACCAAAGCTGATGGAGTAGATGGTTTGATGCCAGGTTGGATGGTTTGAAAGATATGTTGCTGAGCCACTTTCAAATGACCCTCACTACAAGTTTTGGCATCGACTGAGATCACCTTGCCAAATGCAAATGAAGTTGACTCACCCAAAACCGAGAGAGGCTATTGTAGACCTCAAAAACATGATCCTATAGCACCTAATAGTTTGTTGGTACCTCTCACCAGGTTTGAGATATGAGCCCCACAAGATCACTACGGTTTGAAAGATACGTTGCTGAGCCACTTTCAACTGACTGTTAGTGGTATGTTTGAAATTTGAACTATGAAATTAATCATGATTAAGCTTGTGAAATTTGAACTGCGGAGCTTATTATGTTTGAGGTTTAACTTTTATAGATTGTTTGAAATGATAAAAAATGATATCCTTAAAGCATTAGAAACAACAATCAAACATGTAAGAATTCAAACCGTACAAATAACATAAGTATATGACATGTAAGATCCCTTCTTGGCACTATTGGCCACCCATACATGATTTTGGTCATAAGTCCTTATGAAGAGTTTTAGGACATTTAACTTTTAAATCAAATTGATTGTTACAAATTGCCATTATAGGCTTCAAAAGATCTCAATTAACCATTATGGATCCTTTTGTCCTTCTATCTTTGATTGGATCCATGGTGACCGTAGGCATCTTAATAGGTGCTCCTGCACAAGTTACAATCCACATACAAAACCAAGTTTATTGACTCAAAATACAATCTAAGAAAGGTCAAATTAATGTATTGAAATTAAGCTTAACAAACTTAGAAAACAATGCACTAAGTTAACTTATTACCTAGTCAAGTGTTCCTAAAGGGTCATCTCTTTGCTTCAGGGTCTCCAATAGTGCTTCATGATCAGCAGTAGTAATAGTCCAAAGTTCTTTTGTCTTTGGTCTTCCTTGATGCTTTGACAACTTGACATTTGTTGCTATAACAAGGTGTGAATACATGAGCATAGTTTTGTGCTTCTCATAGTCTTCAAATGAGGGAACTCCATTCTTTCTAATCATGTATGTTTGCAGCCATGTTCCCGCAACAACAACTGAACCAGTAGGATATGTGAACCCATCACCATCTGTCATTGGTTGTACAAGCTTCTATTTACCTTGTACACAATGTGCTAACCAATAATCTGACCTCTCATCATTCCCTTGCGGTGCAACCAATGCAAAAAATCTCCTGGCTTCAGAAGATCTGAAAGAAGGTCATAGTCAACTGAAGTGTCCATGGCATCATTTCTTATAGAGAGTGTCAAAGATAAAGGAGTTAGATACTATGGAACCCATGTATCCACCCACTCACTTGACTTGAAATGATCCCAATCATACTAAAAACACATGGGGCAAAAACAAGCCAACTCTCGTGTCCAAATGGTCCATGTACGGAATGAATGCATTTTTGAAGAGTCTTTGACTGTTTGACAATCCAATCTATCTCCTATAGTTCCCTCCTTAACCAACCAAAAGAATCTACACATTGTAGAATCAAGAGTCCCCCCTTGTGACAATGCTAAAGTACACCAATCAACAATAGAATGAGCTTCAAGAAGTATAGCACCTGAAATCCTCAATTTCTCGTTAACTAGAGCTCTCTTCACACATGCACCTGCTCTGTCATGCTCCCCTTTCCCATGCCCTGACTCAAAAAAACTCCAAATATGAGGTACACCTCTCTCCACATGAATTCTACACAACCACTAAAACATTCTGGCATTCTTAAATTGACTGGTGCAATTATCCGACCAAATGAGATGCCTATCCATAGCAATACCATTTTCCTACAAGAAGTCAAAATAGTTCTAGAAACAATGTTGAACAAACTCATGAGAGTGAGACCTATCGTTGCTCATATAAAAATGGTACTCTCTGAATATCTTTCACTCATCCTTTGTGCTATTAGGGGAATGTCTATATGTGATGTGTACAAAAATAGCAACCTGAATGGAATTGTAATATTGAGCTTGAGTCTCATTTTGGGGCTGCAATGTATAGTTCTCCACAAAGTCTACAATGGATATAATAGTTCCAATGGGGAAAGTGTCCTTACATGTCTTGAATTGTTGATCCAACCATCGAGACCTATGACTATGCCTTGCATACTTGTAAAAAAGATTTGTCTTGAAATCTGAGATAAAATCAGCAACATTGTATTCTTTTGCAACTAACTCACATCTAGAGCCTTCACCTCCACTCTTCAATGTATATTTCACTATTTTGTATACCTTTTTTTGGACGAGTGTCTTTCCAAAATTGTGTTCCAAACCCTCATGAAAACATGTTCTAAACCTGGACAATCCACCACATTCTAAGCACTTGGCATTTAAACAATCTTTTTTATAAAATAAACAACCATCATCTCTTTGACATAAAAATTGATCTAGCAAGTCTCTTGATGATTTGGGAAGACCACTTGCACCACAATCCTCTAGCATTTCATTAGTATGAAAAGTAGAACAAATGGACTGTAATAATTCATGATGCATTGAAAACTCAACATGATATTTACAACATGTATTTCGAATCTTAAGGGGTACACAATAAAATGTCTTCACGGATTCAAAAGACCTTTGTGATATTTTTGATGTTGGATGTGTATCACAAAATTTTTTATACAACATTGTTTGACTTACCTCCACATAATGTTTAGGATGTGGAGTGTGGTCTCGATTGCCAACTCTCAACTTCAAGACATCCTTCACATTTGGTGTTACTCTTGAGTTAGCATCCCAAAATTGTTGAATTTCATCCTTAACAACATCTATTAGCTTCTTATTGAAACGTGGAAGTCTCCCACCATAAGCCCATGTATCAATTTGAAGTGGATCATCAAGTCTTTCTCTTCTTGCAAGTGCTCTACCCAAATTTTTATGGTCTATATTGAAGTCAACACAAGTTTGTCTCATCAAACGAGCCTTTCTCAACTGATGACTTACTAAGGAGGTTGTAATAACCCTGCGAGCAACTCTCTTGTCTTTTTCTCTGCTAGTCTTCCCAATGCTATTGAGAGCATTGAAAAGATTCTTCACAATAATGGAATTTCTCTCCATTTTCTTGTTCACACGAATCTTCAATTTCACAAGCACAGGTCTCATCTTTTGCATCTTTAACAACTGCACAAAAATTTGACATTTCTCAACCAATGTCTTGTTTCAAAAAAATTGATCATAAAGTCTTCAAGCTCACAACCTAACGGTTCTATGTGACCTCTTTCCTTCCCAATTATTCATAATGTTCTCCTCAATTTCAATTAACCATTTAGGTGTTCTTGAAAGCCCCGAATTTGAAGATTGATTATCTTTATTGCAAGGGACTTCATTTCACATATAATTTGGAGATCTATAACATTCAAGGGGCCTTAGGACCCCTTCGGACACACTTGAGCATTCAAAAGTGTCAAAAGGGGTCATGGGGACTCCCTATGGGTCCTAGTACACCTTATTACATGTTAGGACCCCTAGGAAGTCCCCACGACCCCTTTTGAAACATTGAAACACTCAAGTGTGTCTTAAGGGGTCTTAGGACCTCTTAAGACACACTTGTGCATTCCAATGTGTCAAAAGGGGTCATGGGGACTCCCTAGGGGTCCTAACGTGTGATAAGGTGTACTAGGACCCCTTGGGAGTCTCTATGAACCCTTTTGACACATTGGAATGCTCAAGTGTGTCTTAAGGGGTCATAGGACCCCTTAAAACACACTTAAACATTCCAATGTGTGAAAAGGGGTCATGGGGACTCCCTAGGGGTCCTAACATTTGATAAGGCATACTAGGACCCCTTAAGACACACTTGAAAATTGAAATGTGTCAAAAGGGGTCATGGAGACTCCCTAGGGGTCCTAGTATGCCTTATCATGCATTAGAACCCTGATGAAATCTTGATGACCCCTTTTGTCACATTAGAATGCTCAAGTGTGTCTTAAGGGGTCCTACAACCCATTTGAACAAACTTGAGCATTCCAATGTGTCAAAAGGGGTCATGGGGACTCTCTAGGGGTCCTAGTATGCCTTACCATGTGTTAGGACCACTAGGCAATCCCCATGATCATTTTTGACACATTGAAATGCTCAACTATGTCTGAAGGGGTCTTAGGACCCCTTAAGACACACTTGAGCATTCTAATGTGTCAAAAAGGGTCATGGGGACTCCCTAGGGGTCCTAACACATGACAAGGCATACTAGGACCCCTAGAGAGTCCCCATGACCCTTTTTGACACATTGGAATGCTCAAGTGTGTCTTAAGGGGTCGTAGGACCCCTTAAGACACTCTTGAGTGTTCAAATGTGTCAAAAGGGGTCATGGGGACTCCCTAAGGGTCCTAGTACAACTTATCATGTGTTAGGACCCCTAGGGAGTCCCCGTGACCCATTTTGACACATTGGAATGATCAAGTGTGTCTTAAGGGGTCCTAGGACACCTCCGGACACACTTGAGTATTCCATTGTGTCAAAAGGGGTCATGGGGACTCCCTAGGGGTCCTAACATGTGATAAGGCATATTAGGACCCCTAGTGAGTCTCCATGACTCCTTTTGACACATTTGAATGCTCAAGTGTGTCTTAATGGGTCCTACAACTTCTTAAGACACACTTGAGTGTTCCAATATGTGAAAAAGGGTCATGGGGACTCTCTAGGGGACCTAATACACCTTATCACATGATAGGACCCCTAGGGAATCCCCATTACCCCTTTTCACACATTGGAATGCTCAAGTGTGTCTTAAGGGGTCTTGTCTTAGGACCCCTTAAGACACACTTGAGCATTCCAATGTGTCAAAAGGGGTCATGGGGACTCCCTAGGGGTCCTAACGTGTTATAAGGTGTACTAGGACCCCTAGGGAGTCTCCATGACCCCTTTTGACACATTGGAATTCTCAAGTGTGTTCGAAGGGCTCGTAGGACCCCTTAAGACACACTTGAGAATTCCAATGTGTCAAAAGGGGTCATAGGGACTTCCTCGGGGTCCTAACACATGATAAGGCATACTAGGACCCCTAGGGTTTCCCCATGACCCCTTTTGACATATTGGAATGCTCAAGTGTGTCCGAAGGGGTCATAGCACCCCTCAAGACACACTTGAGCATTCCAATGTGTCAAAAGGGGTCATTGGAAATTCCTCAGGGTCCTAACTCATGATAAGGCATACTAGGACCCCTAGGGAGTCCCCATGAAACCTTTTGACACATTGGAAGGCTCAAGTTTGTCTTAAGGGGTCTTAGGACCCCTTCGGACATACATGAGCATTTCAAAGTGTCAAAAGGGGTCATGGGTGTATGTACCCAAAAATGGTCGCCTAGACTTTCGGCCCCATTTATTTGATTTATCAATCCTGAATCAATTTTATCAATAATTAATATTTTTCAACACTATCAATTTCTTGATCAAATCCTAATTTCATCATTTTCGATGATTTGTCTTGTGCTAACCATTTTAGCCTAAGTATTTATTTATTTAAAAGGAATATTTCCTCCCCTTTTATTAAATAAAAGCCCTCACTTTTCCTCTTATCTTAATTTGCACAAATAAAGCATCATTCTTATTTTATAAAAAGAGAAAAAACACTTTTTATCTCATATGGAAACAAAAGTCAACTCCTATTTTCCTATTGGATGATATTTGTGCACAAGGATCAAGCTTCCATTTTTTTCCACCGTTGATTAAGTCTTTTGTCTCTTAATCTCAATGGTCCATTTCACCTCATTTCTTAAAAAAGGAGAGCTCTCTCCTTCATTTGGATGATCATGTTTTATGCTAATGTTATGCTGTAGGTTTTCTAGCTTACTTTGAAGACATTGAAGACTTGCTTCCTTTCATTTTCTTTCATCATTTGGTTGCACATTTCATTTGATTAGTTTTCATATCATGGCATTTTAGAGTAATTTTCCTTTTATGCAATAGATTTAACTCACATAGCTTAATTAGGGGTTTGTAATCCATTGTAATTTCCTTTCATAGATTAGTTTGCATTGTCATTTGATAGATGAATTTTGCACTCATACTAGTTTCATTTGCATCTTGCACGTTTGATTCATTTTGGGGATTTTGGTACTCTTGCCCTAGTCTTCAATTTTATGAATCTCTCATTGTGTGGTTGACTAGCAAGGTCACAAGTTTGTAGCTCTAGCTGAGGGCAATTTTATCATAGTGTCTTGCAAGTCCATGCATAAAGAGCTATGAGCCACTTTGTGAGGCCTCACCTTTGAGCAACCTTGCATGTAATGGTTCATAGAAGTGTGGTCACATTTTCACCATACATTTCTGGCGCCCACTGTGGGGCAGAGTAGATAGACTTTGTCCTTTAGTTTCTTGCATTTTGTAATTTTTTGGATATTTTGCATTCTCTATTTTTTGTCTCAGAATATTGCGCGACACTTCTCAGGATTATTGCATGAAAGTTGTTAGTATACGAGTGCAACACTTCGTGTAGAGGAAGAATCGCATCTATATTTTGGTCTGTCGCCTGGCATCGTGCAAAGTATCACCCAGACGGATAGTATCACCTGGGTACAGGAAACTATGTCACACGATTTTGGTGAAGTCTGAGGTATATCACCTGTACCTGATAGTGAGCCATTTTTTAGCTATTTTTTGTATCTTGCAAGTTTTAGGTTCCCTACTATCTTTTTGAAAATTTTAGCCATTTTAAAAAAAAATTTCACAAATGGTATCAAAAGTTTAAGTGTGATATATCGTTGGAAAGGTCTTTCTGAGCCTAATCAAACCATGATGGTTTCATTTTCAAATTTTGTCATTTGATCAGTTATTTTTTGTAGATTATCTGATTTTTTATGTGCTAACCATTGTTAGATTTTGGATTTTCCTAACGCTTGTTGGTCTAACAAGTTGTTTTGTAGGTGCTCTTGCTTGAAAGAAATTGATATATTGCATGTCAAAGAGGGCTACTAATGGTTTTTGTAGGGTTTCCCTAAGCATACAAACTAAATCAAGTGCTTGTTTAATTGCTTTCTTTATTGAGTGTGGCAATTACTAGTTGTTTCATTTCATAGGCACTTAATACTTTGTTGTAGGAATTTTGAGGTGGTAGGAGAGTATGCTCTTCACCCTTGTGGTGAAACAGAAATCTTGACCCATCTTGGGATTTTGAAAGAGAGGGGGTAATTGAATTTGCTTGGTGTGTTTGGGAGAGATTCTTGAGATAGGGGAGTATGCTCTTCACCCTTGTGGTGAACCAAAAACCTTGAACCTCAAAAATCATCCATTCTTTGTTTAGTTTAGGATCCTTTAGCGGGCTTTCTCTTGAGCAATCAAGAGGAATGACCCAAGTGGGGACAAGCCTTTTGCCGGCTATTCTGACTCACTATAATCTCAAGGCTATCGAGGACACAAAACTTTGGTAGACATAACACTTGTCTTCGCTTGATGTGAGTAGCTCATGGGATTGTGACCATGGGGAAATCATTGAGCAAGAATGCTTAAGGTACTCTTGAGGCCGCGAGGTCTGAGTCCTCTATGAGGAGCAAGAGGGGTGTTATGAACGGAAGCCCTTACTAAGAACCATAGGTTAGAAGCCACCTTTATTTAGCCGCTTATCTTCTTAGTGCAAGGATTGATCCAAGTGGACTAACCCGAATCACCCCAACATATTCACCATATGTGTCCCTTTGGTTGTGTTATTTGACACTTCCATGACAAAGCCAATATCTCTTATGGGCAACCACTTGGTGTGAGGAAAGGGGACATCAAGATGTGGGCTAAGTTGGTAAGTATTGAGCCTTGTCTTATAGGTGGATATTGCTTAAAGTGTCCTCGAATGTGTTAAACCAGTGTAAACGTTCTCAACATACAAACAATCAGTAGCTTCCATAGGGTGCAATTTTATTTTTGATATCACAAGTGTTTGCCTTGGCAAGGTTGTTTTTTCCCTTGTTTCAAGTGTTTGAAGACATGTTTGATCCCCTACTATTTGCAAACCTATCCAAATGCTGTTAAATTTTTTATTGAAATCAGACATTTTCACCCTCAGATCCAAACATTTGAAATCAGACCTTAAAAACTCAAAATTTTGCACACATTTGATCAAAAACTGCATCAGTATTGCCTGCTTAAGAGAGAAATATCGTACGATAGTTCGCACTAGACTATGTCACCTGACAATTATTAGGTCTATCACCTACCATTTTTGAGGTTTATCACCTGGCATCGTGCGAAGTATCACCTGGTCCTATGTATATCGCCTGGTCTGCCTGGAGTCTGTCGCCTAGAAGTTTTCAATAGTATTTTTAGTTTTAGTCATTGAGTTGCTTTTAGTATGACTTGGCCTTTGAGTAGGTTATCTGAACTTGCTGTTAGAGACCTATTTTGACTACAAATTTCTGATTTTAATCTTCTAGGGATAATTTCAATTGATTTATAAGGTTACCTTGAAAATAATTTGTTAAGTTAGAGAGTTATTCCTAGTGAAAAGTTTGTCTTTCAAATTGTTGATTACACCCTTGGAGAATTCTAATCCTACTATTGTCCAAATCATTTTTCATATATCTCAATTTTGATTTGAATTTTGGCTAAGTCCAACCTCCTGATTCAAAAGTGCAAGGATATTCACCCTTTGATTTGAAGCACCTCTTTGACAGTGTTGGTGATGCCTTTTATTTTCTATCTTTTCATTTTCTCTTTGGACAATAGAGAATCTTAATTATCCTAGGTTGGCATTGGCACTTTGAGAGATTGACTTATCACCTAGAGTTTCTTTCTTTCATGTCAATTACAACAAGATACCAAGTTAGTCAAAGGAAACAACCTCCAGTTGTCAGATCCTAGGTGTTGTCATGTTGCTCAACATCTCAATGAACATTATGGTATCAATTGCATATGATGAATCTTAGTCTTCTTCTTCCTTCTCCATTTCCCATATTCTTCTAAAGTCTTCTATTCCCATGGGAAATTCTTCTTCTTCTTGATTCTTTTCCTCTTATTTTCTAGTCTACCTTCTTCTATTCATCTATTTATTTCTTCTACGCTTGATTCCTCCTCTTCTAGAACCATGAATTTCAACTATATTGTTAAGGAACCTCTCTTGAGAATAGATGATCTTGAACTCATTGCTCAATTTGAAGAGTATCTTTATTCCTCCAATAGTCCTTCCAAATATCTCGTGGGTGATAAACTTATGGAAAAAATAAAAGAAAAGATGATTAAATCAGATGCCTTTGCTAGGATCATAGACATGATCATATCACAACCTCCTTCTTCTAAACGTTCTTCATCATCTAAGTTTTCTCATTCTTCCTCATCTTCCAAATCTTACCATGACTCTTCTAAACATTATTTGCATTCTTCATTATCCAAGTCTTTTTATTCCACTAAGTCTTCAATTTCCTCTTCTTCATGATCTTGTTCTTCTTCTACTTCTCCCAAGAGTCTTACTTTTCTTCAGAAGACATACCATAAAGAGCAACGTGATAGTCCTTGTGATGTCTCTTCCACAAAGAGTGATACACCCACCTATGATGACTATGATGACTATGATGATGGACAATGTAGTGATACCCATGAAACTTCTATTCCTAAGCATCATCCTTGTTGTACACTTGTGATTTCTAAGGGGGAGTCGTATTGGGTAGACTGTGATGGTGATCCATATGACTCTAAATTTGAAGAATTCTTTGATGATTTTTGTGAACAATACAATATTCCTACTGAGGAAGAGAAAATCTACCACGCTGATTTCAAATGTCAAAAGAATCTCTCCTCTAAAAGTTCTCATGTTGAAAATAAAGGTTGCGCTCTCAAGCAAGATCATATTAATGTTGAACCTTTGTCTTGTGATGGTTCCCTTCCATCCTCTACTTCCTCCAATACCCACACACTTCCTAAAGCTTTTGAGTCTTCCAAATCTTTCATAAATCCTTCATCCAACAAAGATCCTAAGGCTTTCCATGCGGTTCCCTATAGTTATTCTCAAGGGCCACCTCTTAAAGATACTCAAGCTAACCTTCACTTGGCTGCAAATACTTTCAATAATGCTAAACCTAAAGAGCATAAGCCTTTAAATGCTATAATGCCTATTTCAGCTAGTCTTTCAGCATCTCCTCCAAAGTCTTCCATACAATTCCAACATGCTTCCTTGTCCTTAGAAGTGGCTCCATGTCAAGAGGACCTTAAAAATGATAAATAAAAAAATATAAATAAACATCAAGATCAGGAACCCTCCATATCATCCAATTCTCTTCATGATGTATCTCTTCCATTTCATGGTTCTTTTGATCCTCTACACTCTTTCGCATTCATTCCACCAGCTCCTAAGAAAGATCAAGCTACTACTTACACCATTGAGCTTATTGATAATCAAAATAACCTTACCACACTTGCGCTTTCCAAAGATGATACTTCCATTAAGGTTATTAAAAATGGTGTTGTTATTTCTGATGTAAAGCCAATTGAAAATTGAAAGAAAGTTGATACACTTATGCTATCCAAAGAAACTTGTCAGGATCAAAGTCTTCCATCTTCTTGTTCTACCACTCCATGTTCACTTCCACTTTCTACTCTTCCTAAGTCTTTGCAAGCTCTGAACAATCCTATCAAAGAAGATGCTCCTATTCAAGATGTGCATGATCCTGTTGAAAACTCTAATGCTCACTCTAAAGATGCTGATGTCCTTGGTTGTCATATAGATGCTGATGAACTTATTGATTATCCTTTTGCGTCTTCCACGTCCATCCTTGGACCTCCTCCACCAATACTAAGGGCTTCACATCTTTCTTCCATCTTGGGCTCTTATGTCCCTTCACTTTCCCCTCCTAATTCTCCTAATTCGTCATCTATTTTGGGTCCTTACGTCCCTCCATCTCCTATCTTCCCTCAAGATCAATATAGATGCATACCCTTGAATCATTTTCATCCATCCACCCATCTAAACCAGTCGTATTTTCTTTCTTCTTCCATAAGTCCCTAGTCTTTTGGAAGTAACTTGAATGTTCAATATAAAAAAAAGAATCAATACAAGAATCCATCAAAAAAAGAAGATCACCATGTCTCCTCTAATTGACATGGAGGTATGAAGTCAAAAGAGATATCTAGGAAGAAAAATACAAGACAAGTATGGGTTCCAAAATCCATCATTGAAGATATTCTCTCTAAATCATCAAAAGGAAATAAAAAGCTTAAAGCTACATGGAATCCAAAGTCTCTCTTGAAAAATTCTCATGTTGAGCAAAAAGTGAAGTTGACATTCAGGCTTCCACTTCATCTTTTTCCAAAAACATTCTTTCATTCCATGCACCTAAACTACAACCTCTACTAAACATTTTCCATATTCCTTCTCATATTCCTCTATTCACATTTGAGAATTATAACAAGTACACCAACCCTCTCTTCGAGGAGTCAGATAGCAATAATGAACTAGAATATGGTTCGCATTTGGACTAGAATATGGTTTACGATTCCTCCATTTTTCCTGCCACCCTTCAAGGTGTGTATTGATGTTGATCTTGCCTTCTTTTCCATTTACCCTTTTAGTACAATCCTTCCATTCATTATTCTTCTACCTTCTATCATTTTTCATCATTATCCTATTCCTCCTATCTTCCAACCTCACTCGCTTTACATAAAGCTTTATCCTCAATTTTTCTCTTCCATCTTCCTTTCCCTATCAGCATCTTTGAGCATATCATTTTGGATCCTTGGTATATCAATGATTTATCCTTTCAAGGAGCATTACCTAAAAGCTTGCTTTCTTCCAAAAAATTATAAAATTCAAAAAAATAGAAAAATTAAAAAAAAATGAAAAATGAAAAAAATGAAAACAAGAAAAAAATGAAAAATTTGAAAATGTGCCATGGTGAAAACCTAGAAACAGGCACCTTGGTAGCAAAAGTAAAATGAAATAAATTCATCCTATGGTGAAAACCACTCCCTTGTGGCACCTTGGATAAGTATCGTGATGAAAACTTGGCACTCAGGCATCATGTGTAGTTCTTCTACATATTTTATCCATTCCATCTTCTCTCTTTGATCTTGACAAGGTTGAACTATACGCAAACAATTGACTATCTTGTGAGCTATCTTACGATGATCTTACTTTCATTCTTTTCATGTTTAGCCTTCATATTTATTTTCCTCCATTCATATTTTCCGCTTTGGTCTTGATCTAATAAAAAAATAGTAAAACACGATGCTATGAAGTCTCTTGACATGTCTACTCCTTTGGACTACATCCTTTCCTTCTTTTGCATTACGCTTTTGTGACTTATCCTATGTTGGCCTTTCATTGTTTGTCCAATATGCTTTTCATGACAATTTTTCCCTAGCTTGGGTACTCTTGAGGAGTTTGCTCTTGAGGATTTCTTCCCTCCATTCTCCTTCATTCCCTAGTCTTTCATCTCTTCCACTAGCTTGCTACTCCCTCTCGTTCCCCACCTTGCTAGACATTGGGACTACACGATGTGATCTTGCTTGAAAGTTTGATGCCCATTTTGTCTAGGGGCATCTTTTGTACATACTTATTGATCTTAAAAAAATTTCAAAAAAATTCATATATGATGCTGAAAAAATACAAAAAAATAAAAAAAATTCAAAATATAAAAAAAAAAAGAAAAGTGCCTTGGTGAAAACTTGGAAACAGGCACCTTGGTAGCAAAAATACAAAAAAAAAGAAGAAAAAATTGCAATAAATCCAAGTGGTGAAAACCTGGAAACAGGCACTACTTGAGGCCTTTCCACTCCTATTTATTAGCATGCATCCTCGACACTGAGCCTTTCTCCATCATGCCTTGACCTTATTTGGCTTAGTCTGGAATTGGTCTTTACCTTTGTCTAGGGGGAATAACTGTTCACATAGGTCCTTTAGGTGCGTTTGTCTCTTGGGGGATTTCACAATTTGGTGTTTTTCAACACCAACCCAAATAGTGTTTTTAAACACTACCCTTGCGTCGGGTGTTTCTTAACACTTATCAGATGTCTTACCTAATAGTCCAAGTGTAATGTGATATTTCTCACTAAGCAGATCTGATACTTAGAGTTTGACTCTATGACCAACACACACGCACTTAAACAATCAACTTGTTGAGATATGTTGACTTTATTTTTTTCTTTGTGTGTTGTCTATGAGGATTTCTTTGATGAGTGGTCTCTCCTTGAGAAGTTTTCGATGATGCATAGCTAGAAGACTGAGGGTATGAGAACATGTTTTTTTTCTTTATCTGCTTGTGGGTGTATTTTGTTGGTCCTAACTGTCATGAGCATTTATGATGGTCTTACTTGACACTATAGATTGACAATGTATTATCCTTGACTATTTTATGCGAGTGCATGCTTATAGATATCTTGACTTTCATGTGTCTTGATACAAGCATAATCTCGCCATATCAAACTTAGGTAATCTCACTGCACTAGACATCTTGACCTATATGTCTTTGGTGCCTAGGTGGGATTTCTATATTTCTATTTGATAAAGATCATATTCATATCCACATAGTTACGCTAGTGTGCATTGTATGATCTTACGATGCTACCTAATGCTCGATGATGATAATTAGATGTCTATAGGCATTGTGACCTTGCAAGTCAACCACTTTTCATAGTAGCTTGCATTCTTAGGTTCATGATTAGATTAGTTCTTTGCATTTTGCATATGGAGAGAGCACTCTTTTTCATCATTTATGAACTAGTCAGTCAACTATGTTCATCTTCTGATTCTTCTTGATCATGTCTTTCACTTCTTGTCTTTCATATCACATCCTTTTCTATTCCTTTAACATTTTGACTTTTTGACCTAATTTTCAAAACACCTCAAAATTGTGCGAAAATTGCACCCCTGGCTAATTTCGACGTCCCAGATCCATTTTTAGACTCAAAATTGAAATCTGAGGTCATCTTGCTAGTCAAAATTGCATTTCAAAATTTTCCTTCTTCTACGCAGTTGACTGACCATTTGAGGCATAATTCTTCGATCTTTGATGGAATTTCTTCCTTTCCATGTCTCTCAATTTTCTAGTCTTTTATTTGCCCTACTTCTTTTCTTTTAATTCATCACTGGGGCATGTTTCATTGCTTAATGGTTATCCTGTTATCATTTATCTTCGATTATGATTTCATTTCAATTTGATCAAATTTTTATCAATTTTCTATCTCTCCTCTACCTGATTTTGATTTCGATTCTGAGGGGGCAGTATCTATCGGATTCTCATCCCCGATTCCTTGATTTTCCTGATTCAGACATCTTTGGTGAGTTTTCACTCAAGCTTGAGATTCTTATCTCTTATTTTGGATATGATCCTGAATCGACCTCATGTTCAAAAACCTTTGTTTATGCTTTGTCTGAATATGATCCCAAATCGACCTCATATCTGAGTTGTTTTGTGATCCCAGATCGATCTCACATTTCAATTTTATTCTTTGACTACATGTGTTCGTAGATCGATCACACATTAGTCAAATAGGGGAAAATGCATGCACCCAAAAATGGTCACCTAGACTTTGGGCCCCATTTATTTGATTTATCAATCCTGAATCAGTTTTATCAATAATCAATATTTTTCAACACTATCAATTTCTTGATCAAATCCTAATTTCATCATTTTTGATTATTTGCCTTGGGCTAACCATTTTATCCTAAGTCTTTATTTATTTAAAAGGAATATTTCCTCCCCTTTTATTAAATAAAATCCCTCACTTTTCCTCTTATCCTAAGTTGCACAAATAAAGCATCATTCTTATTTTATAAAAAGAGAAAAAGAACTTTTTGTCTCATATGGACACAAAAATTAGCTCCTATTTTTCTATTGGAGGATATTTGTGCACAAGGATCAAGCTTCCATTTTTCTCCACCATTGATTAAGCCTTTTGCCTCTTAATCTCAATGGTCCATTTCACCTCATTTCTTATAAAAGGAGAGCTCTCTCCTTCATTTGGATGATCATGTTTTATGCTAATGTTATGCTGCAGGTTTTCTAGCTTACTTTGAAGACATTGAAGAATTGCTTCCTTTCATTTGCTTTCATCATTTAGTTGCACATTTCATTTGATTAGTTTGCATATCATGGCATTTTAGAGTAATTTTCCTTTTATGCAATAGATTTAACTCACATAGCTTAATTAGGGGTTTGTAATCCATTGCAATTTTCTTTCATAGATTAGTTTGCATTGTCATTTGATAGATTAATTTTGCACTCATACTAGTTTCATTTGCATCTTGCACGTTTGATTCATTTTGGGGATTTTGGCACTCTTGCCCTAGTATTTGATTTTATGAATCTCTCATTGTGTGGTTGACTAGCAAGGTCACAAGTTTGTAGCTCTAGCTGAGGGAAATTTTATCTTAGTGTGTTGCAACTCCATGCATAGAGAGCTATGAGCCGCTTTGTGTGGCCTCACATTTGAGAAACCTTGCATGTAATGGTTCACAGAAGTGTGGTCACATTTTCACCATACAATGGGGACTCTCTAGGGGTCCTAATGCGTGATAAGGTGTACTAGGACCCCTATGGAGTCCCCATGACCCCTTTTGACCCATTGGAAGGCTCAAGTGTGTCTTAAGGGATCCTAGGACACCTTTAGATACACTTGAGCATTCCAATGTATCAAAAGGGCTCATGAGGACTCTCTAGGGGTCCTAACACATGATAAGGCATACTAGGACCCCTAGGGAGTCCCCATGACCCCTTTGGACACATTTGAATGCTCAAGGGTGTCTTAAGGGGTCCTACGACCCCTTAAGACACACTTGAACATTCCAATATCTCAAAAAGGGTCATGGGGACTCCGTAGGGGTCCTAGTATGCCTTATCACATGTTAGGACCCCTAGGGAGTCCCCACGACCACCATTGACACATTGGAATGCTCAAGTGTGTTCGAAGGGGTCTTAGGACCTTTTCGAACACACTTGAGTGTTCCAATGTGTCAAAAGTGGTTATGGGGACTCCCTAGGGGTCCTAACAGGTGATAAGGTGTACTATGACCCCTAAGGAGTCCCCATGACCCATTTTGACACTTTGGAATGCTCAAGTGTGTTCGAAGGGGTTGTAGGACCCCTTAAGACACACTTGAGCATTTTAATGTGTCAAAAGGGGTCATCGGAATTTCCTAGGGGTCCTAACATGTGATAAGGCATACTAGGACCCCTAGGGAGTCCCCATGACCCCTTTTGATACATTGGAATGCTCAAGTGTGTCTTAAGTAGTCTTAGGACCCCTTCAGACACACTTGAGCATTCCAAAGTGTCAAAAGGGATCATGGGGACTCCCTAGGGGTCCTAACACATGTTAAATTGTACTAGGACCCCTAGGGAGTCCCCATAAGCCCTTTTGACACATTGGAATGCTCAAGTGTGTTCGAAGGGGTCTTAGCACCCTTTGAAACACACTTGAGCATTCCAATGTGTCAAAAGGGCTCATGGGGACTACCTAGGGGACCTAACATGTGATAAGGCATACTAGGACCCATAGGGAGTCTCCATGACCCCTTTTGATACATTGGAATGTTCAAATGTGTCTTAAGGGGTCTTAGGACCTCTTAAGACACACTTGAGCATTCCAATGTGTCAAAAGGGGTCATGGGGACTCCCTAGGGGTCCTATTACACCTTATCACACATTAGGACCCCTAGGGAGTCCCCATGACCACTTTTGACACATTAGAATGCTCAAGTGTGTCTTAAGGGGTCCTACGACCCTTTAAGACACACTTGAGTGTTCCAATGTGTAAAAATGGGTCACGGGGACTCCCTAGGGGTCCTAGTATGCCTTATCATGTGTTAGGACCCCGAGGGAGTCCCCATGACCCCTTTTGACACATTGAAATGCTCAAGTGTGTCTAAAGGGTTGTAGGACCTCTTAAGACACACTTGAGCATTCCAATGTGTCAAAGGGGGTCATCAGGACTTCTTGGGGGTCCTAACACATGATAAGGCATACTAGGACCCCTATGGAGTCCCCCTAACCCCTTTTGACACATTGGAATGCTCAAGTGTGTCCAAAGGGGTCCTAGGACCCCTTAAGACACACTTGAGCATTCCAATGTGTCAAAAGGGGTCATGGGGCCTTCTTAGGGGTCCTAACGCATGATAAGGCATACTAGGACCCCTAGGGAGTCCCCATGACCCAAATGAGATGTTAGTGAATGACTTCTTGCTAATGCTACTCTTCCACTAGATATAGATTTCAACCCTTTTGTGGATCTACAGGCTCAATCACGAGCCCATAGAATTGGCCAAGATAAAAATGTGATTGTATATCAACTGATTACAAAATGTTCAGTGGAGGAGAAAATATTGCAAGGATCAAGAAGAAAATTGACTATGGAAAATCTAGTTATGAATTCTGTTAAGAAGGAAACTATTAAGGAATTGCATGAATCACAAACCTTGAAAATAACCTTCTCCAACAAAGAACATTCAAGCTATAGAATTTATTAACTCTGAATTTAAACATCTTATCAGCATTCATGAAAGAGATTTCATTAGCATCCATGGCAGAAATTTCATTAAAACTTCAGACAAAATCATCTAAAAAAATTCATTAACTTGAGGGGAAATCATTTAAGACGGACAAAAACAAAATCATATTACTCAAAAATGGCAGAGAAATAAAATGAGATAAAGCAAATTTATCAAATTCTTGCAATCCGCAGCTTCTCTCCGAGCGCAAAATGACAATCTGTGGATCCAAAATTACGGTAAAAATTAAATTCTTCGAGTAAGTCATTCAGAAACATGCAGAATATTGTAACGCGTAATGATTTATAGAGAATTTATGATGGACTATGTTGTGCAAAAGCCCACAATCCCTGCCATATCTCAGAGTACTAATGAGAAGTAATGGCAAAAGTCTGAGATAGAGGCAGCACTGGCATTGAAGCGGCAAGACATTCTTCATAATATCGGGGCAGCACCATCGAAACGACAAGGCTTTCCTCATAATGTCGTGCTGCCACTGATCTCTTCTTTAAATTTATTAATGCGGTTAGTTATATAGTGCCTGCATAATTTCTAGTACAACTACTCATTTTACCAAACCCTTTCCCACTCTCCATAATCTTCAGCCAGTTCAAAGGTTCATCCAATTGTTCTTGTTTAGCCTCCCAATGACTCTGTTGAGCTGTTGGATTATCAACAGGCGTGGTACAATTATCTGGTGACCATAATCTATTTTGAGAACCTTTGCAATTTAGCGTTCCGGTTGAAAAAGTAGGGAAAGATACCATTTCATAGCTACAGGCGATGGAAACAGAGTGATTATCTTGCCCTTTGCTTCTATAATCTGCCTCCAGTGAACTATTCTTCAAAGCCTCCATTTCTGTGTAGCTAGGGTTTTCGATGCCTGTAAAAGGCACAACTATGCCCCTGTAGGGACTCATGCTCATGCTCAGAATCATATTAAATAATATTTAAAATGTAAAATGTATATTATATAATATTTAATATATAATATATAATCTAATATATAGTTTTTGATATTAATATATAATTAAAGAATATTTAATGTAACATGTATATTATATAATATTTAATATATATAATATATAATCTAATATATAGTTTTTAATATTAATATATATTAAATAATATTTAATGTAAAATATATATTATATAACATTTAATATATAATTGATATTATATAATATTTAATATATCTAATATATATCTAATATATATATCTAATATATATCTAATAGATATATATCTAATATATATCTAATATATATATGTTTATGAAGGATGGAGAAATGGGAGGGAGAAAGTGGAGGCGAAGTGAAAATTCAAAATTCTGCGTCATATTCAAGAAAATATCGGGTACCCAAAAATATCGGGTACCCAATTAGGCTTGGTATTGCTTTGTGCACCAAACCTACATGGTCAACTATTGGAATGTCTCAAATACATGTTTTTCTCCTATTTCTCTGAGTTCTAGACTTTAACAATGTAGCTGACGACTTTTTTTTCACCCAAACTTGATAAAATAAAAAGGATATCTTAAGGAGATTATCAGCTTTCTATCGATATAATTGCTGTCAAATTTTGAATTCGGTAAGTAATTATTAGTTATTTTTCAATTGAGCTACCTCTAAAGTGCTAATTTATATACTGATTGAAAAATGACTATAACTTTCAAACGGTATAACATTTTTGAAATCTAAAAAATGCGTCACATTCTATGCTTCGCCCACTACAAGGAAAAAATAATAAAATTTAAATTTTGTAAAGTTTTGAATGAGTTAAGGTGGCCAGACATGATAATTTTTTATTCTAAAAATGTTGTAGCAGAAAATTCATAATTAATTATTTTTTTGGAATAAAATTACAAAAAAATATGCGTCACATTCGGGCATGAGTCTACTACTTATATATAAAATCTTATAATAAAATATTATCATTTGATTATGATTAAGGTGGTCAGACATACACCTACTTCTTATTTTTTTTCTGAAATTTTTGTACTGCTGCATTGAAACCTATACTTTTCACCAATCATACTAACCTTTTCTCAAAAAAGGCCTAGTAGTTTAGAAATTCCATTCAATTTTCTATAGATTCTATTCTTACAACTTTTTGATATTAGGTTCATAGCTAGTTTAAATTTTCACGTCAAGTTGACTAACCTTGATTTGCTGATTTTTCATTACCAATTAAGGGCATAGTTTGGCCCCTCATGATCTTGCACATACCCAGCCTCATAGCCTTTACAAAACAATATTTTCATCACTAATCAAATTACCAACAATTGGTTGCATGCTCTATTCTATTCTGGCATTCACTGTCTGTGTAACTTCAACTATCTGTATCTTTGTCATACTGAATCTTCTGATCATGCGCTCTTAGACTAAGTATGAATATACTCTTACCATCTTATCTTCTAGGGTGCATACCATAACTTGGTCATATGCACATGCACTGATGCTATGATCTACTGGTGCTCTATTAACTATTCAGTCTTTTGTACTTAGCCAAATACTGATCTCCTGATGATGTGCACTGACTCCAAAACACTATATGACTTTGTTGCCATATTGATAACACTATATCTAATCATATACGACAGTATAGTCAACTTGCCAACAAAATTTAACTTTCTGTAAAATCTAAAAATACCCTTTTGTAGAGCTCGGAGTCAAGATTATGGTCATGTAATTTCTATTATGTTTTAATTTCATATAAAATATTATAAGTTGAAATACTTCAAGTAGGTATTTTAACATTTAAGAACATGCTCATTCAAAAAATAAATAAATAACACATCATGTCAGAAAAAATTAAATCTTATAGTTAACACTGGAGGAGAGAATCCTCTTCAAGAATACATAATTTTTTTATAATGGCGTAGATTTGATAGGGAAAATTTGGTGGGAACAAAAAACTATTGATTTTGGGTAACACCAACTTTGGATAGTTATAACAGACAAAATATATACTGAAATTCAATCTTTCATTTTTTATGCACTAGCTATACATGTCATCTAAAACATATTCTGAAATCAGAGAAAAAAAAGATTATTTGCATATAGTGTTTTTGGGGGAACTAGACCATAGATTTTCAGCATATTTCAACAATAAAGAAATGGACTTCAAAATTAAAAAACTATGTCAATTTTTGTTCAAATTTTTAAAAAAAATTAAAACCATAAACTTCATTAAATTTTACACATTTCATTTGTTTACATTATCTTCAAATTCTAAACACAAATGCCACTTTTATGTCATTAAAGTTGAAAAATTTGCATGTTTGTTAAAATGATAAAGAACAAAATATGGATTTGCAGGAAATTGTTTAATCCAAGAGCGAGGAGTAAGGAAAATTACCATGAATTAGTGCAAGAACTAGGAGCATACACCAAAAAAAAGCAAGGAGGAGACAAGATTTTGAAAGGGGAAAGAAACGAAAACCCCTTGTGAATTATGAATGAGGCATGAAAAGCCTAAAGAGAGAGAGAAAAAATATGAGCAAGTAGCTCAATACAATATCATAGAACTACAAGAGGAGAGAAATTGTGTGAGAGAAATGTGAGAAATTGGTGTCAAGTGTGTGGAGAAATGTCTCTTTAAGTAGAGATGAGTGAAGGAGTTTGCATGTAACTCCCTATGTGAATGAGTGCCACATTCATACTTGTGTGTGAGACAAATGTGAGATTCCTCTTAAGGAGGAATATCTATTTTCCTTATCAAAAGAATTACAAATATGACATGTCCTGCCACTTGGACTAGAGGACAAAATACATTAGGATACCTTGGTTTATCCTATTAAATACATAAATAACCAAGGAAAGATTAAATTCTAATAATGTTGTCATCCTATTCCTTTATATAGTGTGACACAGGTTTGTACTTTTACCCAAATAGATAAAAGATTAAGTATTATAGTCCAAGATGAAAAAATGCCCACAAATAAATAACAAATAAACCTAAAGCCTTTAAGAGATAGCAAAAAAGACAAAACAACAAAAAAATAGAACAAAGCATGGGACACTATGTTTGGGCCTTCAGGATATCTGCAACTTCTTCTTCCAAAAGGTCATGTCTTGAGCTAGTTTATTAATATCTTGGATATCATGGGGAGATTTCTTAGCCTTCCTTTCCAAGATATTTGTCATCCTCTTGCTCAGTCCTGTGGAATCTTCCTTACCTTTATCCATATCCATCTCTCGATTCACAATTATTTTTTCATAGTAGGTGTTCTACAACTTTCAGCTATAGATTACAAGATGCATCTATCATCTATAATGTCCTGCCCATCCTCATTTAATAGTCCTCCCCAAAATCCTTTAGATTTGTTTATTCCCTTTCATCAATTTTATTATCATGAAACTCTAGTACTGGTGGGCAAAATTTCACCACAGGGAATCATGTTGCACAACCTAAATTGAATTTGAAATGGGCTTGATTTGGGTTTTCTTTACCCTAAATTACTCCAAGGTGAGAATTAGGATTGAAAGGGGGCTTAGATTTACAAAAAAAGCTAATTTATTAGGCTTCCTTGTGATCTCATCCTCTATGTTATATCTTGAACAACATCTCAAATAGAATTTTATGTCTTCCTCTATTTCCACACTATAGACACAATTCCATGTTTACAACACAAAATTAATATTCTCAAGATCTTTCATAATAGCTTCTATTTTCATATGAAGTACATAGAAATCCCAAAATTATTTTTGAGAAGATCCATGTTAATGATGAGCAGAGCACCCAAAGTTTTCTTGATTTTCTCAAGATAATCACCAACCTAGTGCTCCAAAGGAGGATTGTATAACCTAAGCCAGATTAGCTTGTCAAAGTCGTAGGATTAAAGTTGGACTAGTATATTTGAATATACAATGTTATATCCTCCATTTTTATACCCCATCCGATAAGACCCGTGTTTTCTCCTTAATGGATGTAAAAAATAATTTTTTGGGAAGAAACCTCAGGATGAATTTTGTCTTCCACTTTGAAGCTATTCAACACATATTTAAACTCTTGCAAGCTAGTTATAATTGATTCAAGTTTTGGCTTCATTCATCAAGGAAAGATCTTCCTAGGTGACTTTATCCTAGGTTAATATCATCCCAAGTGACCTTGACTAGAGTAAAGTCACCCAAGGAAGTCTTGACCTCACAATTTAGGCAAGGTGGAGAACTTATGGTCTAGAATATAGAGTGAATACTAGAATTTGAACAAGTTCAAGAAAACCCAAGCATGACTAGGCATTGAAGTCTAAACAAGGCTAAATGAGGCTAACATGCGCACAAAAATTAATATAGATATAATTGATGGTGCTATATTTTTCCCTTGCATTGGTACTAGTATGAGGCTACACACATGCTCATAAAAAGTAGAAAGTTGTATTAAAAAAAATCATCAAGTTATTAAAGCAACAAAAATCACTACATGCTCTAAAGGTTCATATAATATTATCAATTTAATAGAGAGAAAAAATAAGAAACACATGAATAGAGAGAGAAATTCATGACTATGTTGGCCTAGTAATGTTATCCTTACTATTAGTCATGTAGAGAGTTGATGGATGGAGAATTGAATATTCCAGCAAGTTGTGTTATCATATTTAACTCATCCTCAAAAGATTAGTGCAAAAATAACCAAATAATGTATTGTTTGTGTTGGTTCCTAAATCAAAAATTGTTAAACGTATAGAATGCACTCCCTTATCTACACTCTATTTTGCTAGTACAATCCCATATAAGGTTGTATGAGGTAAAGTTTTATAGAAGCATGTTGTGTTGAAAGGTTGTTGGTCTATTATATGGTTGGAGATGATAGTGTGATTCTTTATACATGTCAAAGACATGGTTTTTTCATAAAAATGCATCAAATCAAAGGGAATATAGATCTATTTGATGTCCTTATTCTATAAATGTAGTACCTAGCACTAGTACAAGAATAGCAATATATGACCAAATAAACTACCAAAAATTGTAGATAAATGACCAAATTTGGTTACGTGACCAGTGGTAGTTTATTGCCGGTCATTTATCTTGTAACAAAATTTATGACTAAACTATTTTAGTCATTTATTTGGTCATTTGGTAGTTTATTTGGTCATTTATTTAGTTGTGTATTCAGTCATTTATTTGGTCGTTTATTTAGTCATGTATTTGGTCATTTATTTGGTCATATATTTAGTCATATATTTAGTCATATATTTAGTCATTAATTTAGCCATATATTTAGTCATATTAGGGCACGATGGAATCGAACCATCATCCTCCTACTTGTAAAGTAGGTGCTCTTCCATTGAGCTAGTGCCCTTTAAAGAATAATCATACCATGTATACTAGTACTTTCCATTAAACGTGATTTCAAGTTTTTCCATCTATAGTTCAAGGGTAGCAAAGCCTAAGGGGAGGATGACTAGTGATACTTTAAACTCAATGGTGAAGTTATTCAATGTACAATAATTTATGGCAACTACATTTATATAATATTGTCATTTATTTATTTCATTTACTCATGTGTCCTAATTGAATTGGTGTCCGATCCCTGTACTAGCACCCATACCCCTACATCTTCTAGTAACTATGGATATAAAAGATGCTAAATTTCCCTTGACATATCAATGGGTCATTGTGCCTAAAAATCACAATTGACACATCAAGTAGGGTGGAAGAAGTATTCAGAAATATACTTTATGGTCAAGCTTGAAATTCTACAAAATTTACTATAAGGAAATGAAAACTGATAACAACTCTTTCTGTAAAATTTTATCACTAGATATCTTCTAAAACATAGAACATTATTTAAAGAGAAAATCTTTTCTGAAAAAGCTACAGTAGATAACCATACCATCAAATATTTATGCAGTTGATATAGTATATTATTTTTCTACTTCATTTCTTGCAATGTAACTTTCTGGTGGTAATTATACCTGGAAGACTTTTATAAGCTTCAGTTCACCTCGGCGCTTTATTTCAAAACCTTTAAGTTTAGCTAGGGTGCCATCATCATTAAAAATAGCATAGCGCTTCTTAATTAAAACACCTTCTTCCTTAGAGGCTAGTAGAATCATTACCTATTGCCCATTGAACAAAACAACAGATCATCACAAATAACCAGTCATATATACCAAAATAATAAAATTGTTAAATACGGTACAAATTTATTACCTTGTATGGTCCATCCACTTCAAACTCAATGGAACATTCACTTCTTGTTGTATATGTCCACCAGATAGCATTGTCCAAGGTCTTAGCATTGTAGTAAGAAATTGTCGAGCGGTATTAAGAATATAAGACATGACATACAAGATAAATATATGATAAAAAAAATCAAATAAACTTTCAGCATTTATTATAGCTAGCAGCCTCACCTGGGATTGGTCATTAGTGTTGTTCCTTGCCACATCAACATTAAGCATAACACATGGATATGATATTGTCATCTTCTTCTTGGGATCCCTAGAACATACACGACATAAATGTGTCATTTCAACACTTTTTCTAAGAATGATAGAATCTGGATGTAGCAAGAATTATGAAAGGATAGCAAAAATAATCGAACTAGAAATAAATTATCTCTATTTATATAAAGATAATAAGTTTTTTATTAAATCACTATTACTTAGATCATTTAAAATAAAACTAGTAAGATGTCAAGATTGATGCCTATGGAAAAGTATGTAGTACATAAACTAGTCACAATTTTAGTAAGGACACTAGCAAGAAGAGTCCAAATACGAAAAACAAAAACTCATATTATAAAACAGCTACGAGGAAAATGATACAGATAACTCAATGCAATCAGTAAGAGTTCAAATTACTATATTAAATATCCTACTAGTAATGCCCATTATTCTTTTCCTCATCTCGAATTTCTGATCCTCTCATTAAGTCTTGCATCTGAAATTTTTTTCTAAATAAAGGTCAATCTATCATCCTTTTCTGTGTGTTCTCAAGAATATATTCAACAAGAAAACTTCATTTAATTTGTATATTGAGCAGCCATATGATTTAGGTTATCATGGTTAAATGATTTCCCTATTTTTGTATAATCCTAGAATCTGCTTACTGAAGCAACTAGATATTTGTGATTTAGCAGATCAATATCACTTGTCATATTGAATTGTTGTACAAGAAACTTTTTTGTCAATGATATATGTGATTCATGGCCAAGATTAACATACGGGGGGCATTGTAGTACTACCGTTGTAACCTTTTCTAGAGGGTATGAGAACATTTTTTGTTGGAATAGAAAAATAAATTTTTTCAGAGCCTTTTAATTAGAGCTATTATGTCTAGTGTATTTTCAGTGGCAACTGTTTATCATAGATTAATTGGACACTATTTTCCTGGCCTCTTTACATTCACTTACAATTTACTAATAATGTTAGTTGTGATTCACAGCTCTTAAGATGACATTATTAAATGAAAACCTGTTTCTGAATTCGATTTTGAATTTTTTTATAGAATCTAAAGGATTCTCCATGCTGTTTTATAAACCCTGCTTGCTTACCACCCAATGGTATACATGATGTTGTGTATTTTCAATAATGTTTTATGCGTGCTCGATGCTGAAAATCTCATTTGGATGTAAGTATTCTTTAGAATATTTGGTTTAAAATTTGTACGTATCTGAATTTATGTCTATTCCATTTTGCACATAAAGAATAAGTGATGTGGTATAATTTCTGAAACAAAGCTTGTAGTTTGGTTGCTAGTGAGAACCTTTTAATCCTTGTTACAACTAAACTGAGTAATTTCAAAGTACATTGTTGATCCACAAGCAAATAAATAAAAAAGATAGTAGTCACAGGTAAAGGAATTGGCATTCCTACCATATGGCAAATTGATGATTTAGGCTTGCAGCAGCAAATTGATATAAAATTTACTTACCATATGAATACAAGATTATTAAATAGAACTTGTTAAAAAAACATGCAAACCATATTTTCCTTACGGATAATTGTTTTCTTATACAAACAGATTGGATAAATGTGTGACTAAAACATTAAGATCAATAAAACAATTTACCATCATAATATTTTCAAAGACTGGCTCAATTTAAGTGTCTTGTCCCAATGTATTCAATAAGCACAAGAACGGGATTTTAGAAAATAAACATACTTAACATATATATTTTTAATTTCATAAACATACATCTGGAAAATGTCAAATACAACCAAAAGCAAGCATACTAAATCTTGGTCATACAAAAAAAATTTTAACCCCTTGCCCACACAAATATTTCAACAAAATTAATGGGAATGAACAGTAGAATGTTGATCACAAGCAAGTTTCAATTGCGTTAGTAGTTGTCTTCCAACTTGAATAATCTCCAGTGGAACTCTCATTGAATTTTCCACTTCACAGGTAGAATAAGAGAATTGCAAATGCCAAGCATGTACATTGCTTATAACTGAGTAGTCTGATATCCATGGACTAATGCCTCACTTCTCTTCATCCTCACTGCGCTGGTGGACTTGGTGGATTACTCTTGAGGCTTGCAGGTGATGGCCATGGCCAGTTGCAGTTGATTGGGCCAGATTGCACATCAGCATATCTTCATTCACTTCAACATGTTATATACTGGCATCATCCTAAGGTCTTTATATGTGATTTCCATCCATCCAGGCCTTTTCTTATGTTTGACAATGAATTTGTTAGCATGTGTCCTATTCTATCTAATAGTAAATCTTTGGCTTGTCCCTGGTGCAAAAATAGTGAAAGCCATTGCAAAGAAAATGAACTACACAATTTGTTTTTCGAAGATAACAATTTTTAGAGCAGATTTGAGTGTGTGCCTTCTGATGGTATGAGTTGTTCTAACAGTAATGATGAAATGGATGGTACTATTTCTAGTAGTTTCAAAGGCTATGTGACCTCAAGATCAGAAATTGATGAGAGTGTTCCTACTAGGAACATATTTTAGAATGATCATAATTAGAGTAGTAGTAAACTCCTTTATAAAGTTATTGAGACTAATGAAGGAAAGAAAGATCAGGTGTCAAAGTTTGGAAATGATACTTGTACGCATTGTAGGAAACTGGATGGCAACAGAAAGAGAGATATTTTAGGTCATCTCCTTACTCCAACTGTAAAGAAAAATTATGAATGCAAAGAAACATGCTCAGTTATGAGTAGAGCCATGGAACCTTCTAGTGAACCATTTGATGAAAAATATTTTATAGCTTATGCTAGTACTAAGAGTAGCTCTATTATGGAATGTACTTTCTCCATGTGTAAGCAAGAAAAGGGGTCCTTGAAGAGTGGCTTGAAGAATGATTCACTTTTAGGTTTGGAAGTAAGGAATAAATTTGTATATGAAGTCTTCTAGGATTCAACTCATCCTTCAATAGAATCATGTAGGAAATATTGCTATAAAAGTAGTAATAAGTTAGTATTGGAACCAGCAATACAAATGAGAAAAGTGACTCCTGATTCTGGGGTGCAGGAATTGTGCCCTATGAATGGCTTGCATAAACACAAAAGTGAGCTAATTAGTGGTAAAGACTCTGTAGTGCCTCTGATTGGCATGCAAGATAATTTAAGTGAAAAAGATTTACAGGAATGTGGATTATCCAAAGTTCAACAAAATGTATGTCTCTGTAATGAAACAACTTGTATGTTCACACCTAGCAGTCAAGAAAGTGAATTCCATTGGAGCATAAACAACTCAATGGAAACAGACCTACCTAGTTTTCTAGATGGTGCAATCCCTCTATACATTAAGAGTCCAAAGCATGACGTGACTGTGATTAGTGAAGATTCTATAGAAAAATTTCCTTTGGCTAGTGACAAAGGTGAAGATTATAAATGATCAATAGATGCTAGAGAAATTATTGGATTTGTATGTTACATGAAGAAGCTCATATCAACATTTATAATTGTTAATTGTGAATCTCCAGAGTGTACTGATAAGCTATTCCAAAACTCTCTCCTCAGTTGCATATCTTCTGAAAATGACCAAAAAGGATAATTACATTCAATTTGTGCATTCATCCATTTAACTCCTTCTAGTGTGTTGAAAACAAAAAAATACATGACATGGATGAGGAGTCTTGGAGATGATGCCTTGCATATAATAGTGTCTGATGGATCTGCTGAATATGGTTTCCTGTATTCATTTTCATCCCTGGAAAAAATGAACATGGTCAACAAAGAAATATTTCCTCTTCCATTCAATGTTGTACCGTCCAACCAAGAGATGGATACTAAGAACTTCGAGCATTTTGGGCTTGGTAGGTGAGCAAAGACCATTTGATTGCTCACATGTGTAGCATTTCAGACCATTCAAGGAGGGGAAGTTCAAGTGGTGTTGGATGAGTCAATGTCCCAGAAAATATGAATACAAAGCTCATACAAGAGTCTTTTGCTAAGAGTAGGCCAGACCTAGCTGAAAAAGCTAAGAAGGTTGCAAAGAATTTTGTACTCCCACCACAAGATGCTAGGATGTGGTTGAGTGCAAACAAGATAGCAACATTATCTCTTAGGGAGAAGATTTTGCTGGAGAGGAAATTAGTAGTTAAAGAAGAAACCACCCAGGGTGTTTCTACAGTGCCTTCCAGCATCTCTATTGCCAACAATCTAAATTATTCAGGTACTGAAAACATTTGTAGCTTAGTTTGTAATGGCAGAGCAAAATCTGCTAAGTTTAGGTTGCTTTTCCTAGGTATAGGATGTGTTGAAATAATGAAGCAGAGAGGAAGTAGTGGTATTCTCTTGGAGATGTATGGTAATAGATACATGTTGTTAGATGCAGGGGAAGGTGTTGCAGGACAAATCATCAAGTCTTTTGGAAAGAACAAAATGAGAAAGGCGGTTGAAGAACTCCAGTGT
Source organism: Chamaecyparis obtusa (assembly GCA_027943335.1). Lineage (NCBI taxonomy): Eukaryota > Viridiplantae > Streptophyta > Pinopsida > Cupressales > Cupressaceae > Chamaecyparis > Chamaecyparis obtusa. The sequence goes on from BSBK01006625.1 coordinate 126,071, forward strand.
GTTTGGATTTCGCATAAACATGATGATCATGTTTTGGGGATAATTTCTATTGTTGTTGCAAGGTCTGAGAATGGGCAAGATATTTTAATTGTGGGTTCAACACAAGTTCATGAATGGCTTCGGGAGGTAAATTGCATCTATGGAAAATTGGGCTACTCCTTTCCTCCCTTCACATTTATCCACTATCAACAGTTCATGGCATCTCACCAAAGAAGCAACATATAGAATGTGAGGATTTTGTTTCTATATTGTTGGAGAATCTACATTATGTAGCATGTGATGTGTCTGGGTTGATCACTACTTTCAGTCATGTGGGCTTGTTTTGCCATCAATGAGTGGTTGGTATATTGTCTACTCTCAAAATACAAGGCCATGCAAAGCACTTGTAGAAGCAGGCATGGGTTGCACATTACTTATCCATGAAGCTACTTTTGAGGATAAGTTTGAAAGTCATGCAAGGGCAAAGTAGCATAGTACAATTTCAGAGGCATTGGAAGTGGGTTAGCAAATGGGTGCTAAGCATGTTATCCTCACACATTTTAGTCAACGTTCACAAAAGATAATGGGAATCAATTTTCTAGAAAATTTAATTGCTTCCTTTTCTTTTGATGGAATGGTCATCTATAGCCATAATCTTCATGCACTACATAGATTAATGCATTGTCTGGTTAGTTTATTTAATGAATATAATGGAACAATGAGCTGTAAGGATTCAAGAATAAGCTCAACAAATGAAAGGATGACCGATACAATTCAGAGGCTAAGCAATGAAAGGAGGACCAATAGAATTCAGAAGCATACTTGTATGGCCATTCCTTCCACAAAATTACAATCTCTAGAATAGTGCCATATTCCCAAGCATATAGGATGGAATGATTTGGAATATGAAATCGCTCCAAGTCATATAGCTGTGGTCATTCCTTCCCTGAACTTACAATCTTCAAAACAGGATAGGCTTCCTAAACATATAAGATGGAATGATTCTAACTTTGAAGATGGTGATTCAGAATTTGTAATTGCTCCAAGGCATACTGTTGTGGTCATTCCTTCCCTGAACTTACAATCTTCAGAATAGGGTAGGCTTCCTAAACATATAAGATGGAATGATTTTGACTCTGATGATGGTTAATATTGTTATTGATGAAGTGTCAATTTTTTAGACTAAGTTGGAATTGAAAGGAAAAGCCATGGCTTTATAAGGATCGAGTCATCCTATGATTGCTTTCCATTGATTGATGGTTTGGTGGTGACAAAGACCACATTATGGAAATTTAATTACCTTCTTCGAAAGGTTTTCAGTTGCGATAATCCTTGACAATGGCATAAATTATTGAGTAGAGTAAATTACTTGCTTACAATTTGTAAGCTATCTCTTTACCCTAGTTTCTAGGGTTGTAATGGATGAAACAAAAAATTGAGTAAATCAAGGAGTCTATTTGGTTCACATGCAATATACATGCTATTAAGCAAATGCTTATTGGCTGCTTGCACGTTGGCACTGATCAAGGTTAGGGAGAATATCATAGTAAATGCCTTACAGTTGTGCTATTGTCAGGATCAGGATGTTTTTGTAGAATAGAGTGTAACCCTGGGAAAGTTTTTGATGAAATCCTGCAAAGCAAAGTGTTTATAATTTGTTTCCAAAATTCAATTAGTTGGACGTATGTATGAAATGCAATTAATGAGACAAGCTATTGTCAGGATCAGGAGGCCATGTTTTATCTCAAATGCAGTTCATGAAACAAGCTTGGAAACAACTGTGTACATCTTTTTTAATTTATATTTGAGATGATGCTAATTGATCTTTCACATTTCTAGTCCAAAACTCTTGGATTGGCCACAGTATACAAATTGCAATGTCATTAAAATTGTGCCCCACTCCAAGGACACTTAACAATATTTGTGAAGATGAGGCATAATCATTCTGTGGGAGATAGTTGATTGATTGTCTTGAATAAAATTAGGTGAGCCTTGAGAAGATGTAAATGAAGATTTTCCTAGCTAGAACTATTTGGGATTGATATCTTCCCTTCTTGGTACATGAAGATTGATGTGTACTTGTCTATGATGGTCTTTCCAAGTGACATGCAACTTGTGGAAAGAAGGAAATTGGCATTGAAACACACAAGTTGATGGTGTAGTATATAGTGGTTGTCGTAGAATGCTTAATCAAGTGTATAGAACTATGTTCCTTCTTGACAATTGTGCTATGACAGAGTTCATTAATTTAATAAATAGTTACAAGGATTGGAATACTAATTCAAATCAAGTGATTGTGGGGGACACTTCATGAACCTTGTGATTTGATTGATGTCCATGGAGTTCCACATCTTCCATTCACTATAAACCTATTTTCCATGGAGATTTTTGATAGTGGGATAGGTTTCAGCAATGGGGACCAAGGGCCTAAGTATGGGGATCAAGGGAGATGATAGTATGGGGGTGGTGGGGTGGCACAAATACATATACTTTTTGAAAAATTACTTATAAAAATATGTGTGAGGATATAAGAATCATAAATTAAACTGTAGCTTCTAATTTTAAGGCACTAAACATTAAAGACATGACAATGATTTTATTGGACATTAGTAATGGTTGGAGGAAGCTCACCAAGAATCCTTGACTTCAACTAATCTTCATAGAGAACTGGAGGAACAGAGGAAGAGGTTCCAGGTACAACTTCCCCAACAGGCCCAATTCACTTAAGTATGGAATCATAAATTTAATGAAGCCGAAACTAAAATAGTTTAGCTGAAAGCTGAAGTGGTTGAACGTCGAGAAAACTAGGAGAAGGCGCAGATAAAACTTAAGAGGAAATTTCATATGGGTAATAGTTCTAGAGTGCTTGATGCCATCACTACCCACCACCTCCTGCAATGTATGACGGAAGCATATAGAGTCTAGACTATGGGCTGCAGTACAAGTCGACGCTCATAGTGCAATGTTTTCCATTTAAGCATGAGATGAAGCATCTCCAGGGATGCCGCCTATTTCTGATGCTTTGTAATTTATTTTTGTCAGCTAGGATTCTGATTTCTTCTTTGCGGTGCTGAAGTAATTAGAATAAAATAATTTGTAATGTTTTATTAGTTTGTGGAGCCAACTATTTTATATGGAATAAACATATTTTTTAGTTAATATGTTTGGCTTTTGGGTTAGTTCATGTTTTGTTGTATTGGGTTCCCAATGACTTTGTTCTGACAATTGTTGGCTCCATTTAATAATTGTAGACAGGTGAAGCATCTAATCTTGGTATGTTTTCTTACTCTCTATTATGCATTGTAAGTTTCTGTCGTCTTATACGCTCGATACTTTAGCCAGCTGATAGCGAACAGGCTCAACAGATATATTCATTTTCACATCACAATGCTTAATTCTCTTAGCTGAATACCCTGGCCCATAATGCACATGCTTTTTGACCCACTTTATGGCAATGTGTTATTCAGTGGATCCTACCCTAGGATTTCTCATGTGAGAGTTGAACCCAATTGTTGTGCCTCAGCTTTTAGTCACACCTACTGGTCTTAGATATTTTCATTTTCTAATTGTGTCAATCACTTCAACTTACTAAGTTCCAGATAGCAGAGCCACAAAATTTCATTTTTGTAAATCACCGCTTAATCCACATATTTGACTAAAATATTCTTTTCCTATTTTCAGGTTATTTTGCATAGGATTGTTAATATGTAGCTGCCGAATTGGTGGTTGTGGGATATGATTGATGAGTTTATTTATCAGTTCCAGTCATTTTGCCAGTATAGGGCGAAGCTACAGACCAAGACGGATCAGGAGCTCAGTCTGCTGAGACAGTATGACGAGGTTAGGGTTTGCAGTCTCTTTGCTCTGTGTTTTTGGTAAAATTTAAGATATAACTGATCATAATGATCAAAATATGAAAGCCCAAGGTTTTGCTCTATAGAGTTGACTACCATAGGCAAGTTTTAGGAAAACAGGGAGATCCAAGTTACTCTTCTTTTTTTTTCTATCAAAAATTTCAGTTGTCTCATTCGTCATCCTAAGATAGGTTTAATACTAATTCAATTTTGTAAAATTGTAAAAAAATGGTAGAGATAGAGTTCCATTTCCTTTCTTTTTTAAATTTTGAAATGAAGGAATGTACAAAATTATATGCCCATTAGGTAGGCTTTCACATTTTATCATTGATAATTATTCATGATTTGATGGAGAGCTGAACTGTTAACATATAAATTATCAAATAGCTGCTAGTTGCAGCCAATTGAAAATATTATATGTCACAACGAACTGGTTCAGAGTCCAGATGTTCATCTAAAACTTCTGCTAGATACAGCCATCTCTAATATAAATCAATTAGGCCTTTTCTATAAATTTAAGATTGACTTCAAAAGTCAAACATAATAAATACTTATGTTGTTTGAACTCCATTCAACTAGAAGAGGCAGACCACTTTGGCCATTTTTTCATTTTTCAATGCTTGATTGTTGACTCTACATCAGCCTCTTCATTGACAGGAAATCGTAGTCGATTGAGAAGAGTAGACATTACCATTTCTTGCTGTACCCCAAACAATAAGCTGATCACTTTGGCACCATCAAACATCTCCTTTGGGGACAAACCTATTATCTTATACATAAGAGCATTTTGAACAGCAATCCATAAGAAGGGGGCAATATTTTCAATCCAAGCGCATCAAATCTAAGTGTATACAATTAATTCCAAGGATTCGAAGAGCAGCTAATGAGCAAGTCCTTCATATTTTTAAAAAAAGTAAATAGAGGGTTTGATGGAAGGGCTACTACAACAATGCATAGGACAGGTCAAGTGTGATGTGAAGGGAGCAAGCTTTTAGTACCCTTCAAATTGCAATTTTTCCCTTGTGGTCTTGTGTTGTTTTGGTAAGCTGGAGTGAGATTCTTTAAGAAAATCTACTATTTGTGAGTATTTAATGACTGCTTCCAAGCTTCTATGTTGTCCTTAAGCGCAGTACTGTTGTTGTTCAAAGGTTTAGATTTTGTTGATAATGAGAATTATTATTTAAGAAAAGAGGACTAACTGTTACAAATACATTGCTTCTCTTTTATTTAATGTTCTACAAACATTCTCTTTACTATTATATAAGATCTTTGAACCATACAATTTGACAATAAAAGAGTAGCAATAGAGAAGTCTAAGAATTATAGATGGGGACATCAATCACAATGGAAGATATGATAGTGGAGATCCTTAAATACAATGAAGGATACCTAAAGGACAGAGACAGTCACAGTGACAATGAGAATTGTCAAAAAGTGACCATCAAAGCAGCACTGATGCATGAAAGTTATCGGAGTAGTCCATTGTCAAAGAAATGTCTGGTGGGATTGAGCTAGATAGTTTGTATGTTTCTTTTCATGCCACATTAGAGAATTTTCTCAATATGGTCCGAGATCCAACAAGATTAGAAATAGCTATGGATGGTGTGTCAAGATCAATTGATGCCCAGATTTTGGGCCACATACTGAACTAGATTTTTTACTACTTGTGCCTTAGAAATCTTCCCAAATTGAAGGTAGTAACAGCCATAGTAGAAAGTACTGGTTGCTCCTAAAAAGTAACAATTGCGCTAAATGATTGAATAAAAAAAGAAACCCTACTGAAAAAATCACAAACCCCAAACAGAGAAGCCAAGAAGGTACAACCCTTACTATTTTAATGCACGAAGAGTAGGAATCATTGCTAAATTAAAAAACAAATACTTACTCAAACAGAAGTAGTTGGGAGGTCTTGGAGCCCTTAATGAAATCCTTGGATAAAAGTTTTTTGTGGGTGTGGTCAACAATGGTGTCTTGATGTCCCACCATCCCACATGTTATCTCCCACCATGCATAGTGTCATAGCCTGTGCAGCCTCCACCCCTGGCATCGCTATTGAAGCGGTATTCTATTCTCAAACAAATGCCATTAACAACCCCAATGAAGCCAACTTCACAACAAAAATTAGATGTTTAATAGTTAGAATTACCTCAAATGTAATGTCTTTCATACAAAAAATCTCAAATTCGATGGTAAGAGAAGAAGAACCGAAGAGGCATGTCCAGAATGACGCCTATAGTACATGTTAAAAAAACCCAAATTAGTGTGATATGAAGCAGATGTGGGTTTGATAGGGTTTAAAAAGTGGTATTTTCTATGTAAATGATTTTTTTATTTTTTATTTTTATTTTTTGAGAATAGTTCATTCTCTTTGGCTAAGAGCCAAGGACTGAGGGGTTTCCATTCCGCCAAATTCACCCGGGGCACGATCCCGGCCTCATCCCTTATCAGATGTCTTTACGAGATTTGAACCCTGGTGGGCTCAATGAGAACCATTGAACTTCACCAGTCAACCAATTCACAATTGACTTGTAAATGTTTTCGATATTAGGACCATGACATATTAGTGAAGGTTGTAACATGTATTAGGATGAAAATACTTTGCATATTCTTATGAATAAATTAAGGTCTAGAATGTAATGAATTAGGTTGTAGATGTAAATTGTTAAGTAGAGATCTATTTTAAAAAGAGTGAAAAATATATACTATTGAAGTTTAGGTATATTAAGGTTATATAAAAATTATTTTTTTAATAAAAATATATTATTTTGTAAGCATAAAATTTATTTCAAGTGTTCAATATTTAGATCTTCTTTGTTAAATATAAAGATACGATTGAATTTGAAATTATATTCTTCAGGTTGAAGACAAAAATGCATATACACAAACTTGGGTCTGATGGATCAGATTATAATCAACTCAAATTACCAATAGGCTTGAAAATAAGCAATCCTACATTGCCAACACTGTTTAATCAATCCACAATATTTTTTCCCCTCTTTTAGCAATTTCTTTTCAATTTTAAAGTTTGTTATGTGACATGTTTATTTTCCTTAACAAATATTAATATAAAAAAGTATTATTATTTTGTATCTTTTGTATAAATTTTTATTTTTATTTAATATTTGTTATATAATGTTATTATAAATCATGTAATATATATTAAACTAATTAATTGAAAATTGATAGATACAAAGGTCAATGTGGAGTTTTTTTAGAGCATGAGAAACCACTTCAAAACAATACACCATGACTAGAAATTAGTTTGATGGTAACTAAATTATAAATAATCTATTTAGGGTGATGTCTAGTACTAGCTCTCAATTTTTTAATTTAAGATAATTAAAATAATTTTAATTATAAATTTTAATTCGATATATTTAAAATAATAATTTATGTTTTAAGGACAAAATGTTAATTTTGTCGTAAATATCTTAATTAATTAGCTTTCAAAATAATTTTAAACACTTATATATGCATTCTATGCACCTCCATAATTTTAATTGAAAAAGGTTATTTATATTGATGCAAAGCATCCCACAACCAATAAGTTAAAACGCCTTTCCAAAAGGACAAAACAATGATTTCCAAAAGAGGTTCCAAAACCAATATCCCAAGATGACTTAGGCTTGCAATCACTTTCACTAAAAACTAATTATTTAGTCATTTTAGTTGTGATTTTACCTGATGACCAAATTGGTCATTTATTTAGTCATTTATATTTGTAGAACATGATCAGTTTTAGTCACGCGACTAAAAATTTTAGTCGCGTGGTCATTTATTTGCCAAATTCTACTAGTGTAGCCTTGCAATCTATGTGGGTTGATAAACTTGATAGAGGATATTATGATTGAATGGACAACGTTAAGTTTGGATTTCCAATAGCCTTCCAATACTCTAAGAAAATGTATATTAACAACAACGATATATATCAAAAATGGATGTGTTGCTATATATTTTAACAATTATAATCATGTAACTAGTACTCAACTTTACTTTTTTTGTTTTGAAAAAGTGAATTATTCCACTAAACCATTTTATTAATTATAATATTAATTTTATGATTTTCCTAGTTCAAAGGGAACCTGTAGGAAAGAACGAGGCAAAGAAAACCTCTAGTCTTGCCCAAATCCATATAATCCTAATTAAAGACCAAACTTCTCCAACCCAAATAATTTAGGAGAAGAGCAACAAAACCTGTAATCTAGCCAATACAACATATACTCAAGAGAGTATTTACATTATCCCCCAAACAACATTATCTACAAAATAGACATGACCCCCCATAACATAATTTGAATTTGATACATGCAATTTCCCATGATCCAACCCAGCTCGTACAGTAGTCCCCAACCCATACAAACAACACACCATATGTAAGACAATGATACGAATTTTGAAACATGTGGGTCCAATAAAGGCATAATGTGAACATATTCGCGGGTGGTGAAGTCAATATTCCCTACCTGCAAAGAAAGCCTCAAAAGAGAAAAACCATCTTGTACATAAGGATTAGTCAGCAATTTATAACGAATAATACCAACGATAGAAAAAAGACCTATGTCGAGACATTCTCCAAGAAGAATGTAGAAGTCAAGCATAAACTAGAAGAGATTGAAGAATAATTATCAAGCTTTACTTTGATAATAAGCTCCCTTCTTATAAATATCTTATACAACTTATATAATAGTTATCAAGAACATATTATGAAGTTTGAATATGATAGTAAACTCAGTCTTTATATAACTACTATATTAATTATGTACATTGTCTTTTTTAAGCCCTTATAACCAAAATACTAGTGATTAAACTATTTTGTTTTACTTAATTTAAAGCTTCAATTTTATAATCTTTAATTACTTTATTCAATGCAAAACAAATTATTTATTTAACTACTTTTCCTTAAATTGGATAAGAATGTACGAGACTTTCAATGTGAAAGCCATAGCTCCGACTTCAACGGCAACTTCTCCTCTTTTGCAATCATTTTCTCCTTGGCTGATCAGTTTTCATACTCTATTCACACATGTAGTGTGCAAAATAGCTTTCACACACTTAATGTGTGAGAAAGCTTTCGGACATTGTGTGTTTCACAAGATAACTAGACTATCTGTGAGGCCTCGGTGAGATATTCTAACTCGTCTGAATTAGTGCTCTACAGAAGCTTCTGTTTAGCAGAATCTTGCGAACACTATACAATTTTGCAGAATTTTGAGGTATTTCACTTGCCATGGTTTTTATGAGTTTTGTATAGTGTTTGTCAAGATAACTAGAGTGAGCTGTAACTCCTCTAAATTAATGCTCTACATTGTATGCAGAATTCTCGTCCCGCAGGCCTTGTTTTTTGCGCAGCAGCTTCTCTTTAGTAGAATCTTGCGAGCAGGAGCAGAATCTTGAGGTATTTCACTTGCCATGGGTTTTCTGAGTTTTATATAGTTTTTTGTGAGGTATTCCACCTGCGTGTCTCTATAAGGCAAGACCAATGTTTTTATGTTTGCCTGCGTTCGTAGGGTATGACCAATGTTTTTATGTTTGCCATGTTTATAAGTGCAGTTATTTTTAAATTTCTGCCTGTGTTTATAGGGTATGACCACTGTTGGTGTGGGGGAGTGTCGTTGAGCGACGTTTATAATGTTTGAGATCCTTATAGTGATAAAGGGCAAGCGCTTCTTATAATGTCTATAGTGCTTTTTAAAAGTATACTATACTTATGTAGTATGGGGTGCATTTTGGTTGGCTCTGAACTTACTGCAGAGACATCACTGCACATATTTGTATGGTTTTTGATGTGAGAACCATGGTGGTAGTGGTAATAACAAGAGACTTACCATCCTTATCGTACTTACCCCTTACAAATGGCAACTCTGTTATTCTTATATCCACTCTCTTCTCGTGACCCCATTGTATGTGCCGGTCAATAATGAGGCGCATTAAATTTGTTTGACCATAGGACTGATCAGAATGGCAATTAACTGAAAATGTGCCTGCCGGCTGTATCATTGTTTGTTCCTAAGGCAATAAGGATCATCTGAGAGTTGTCAGTGAACCAGGAAGATGTAGTGCCCACTAATTCATATGGGGACTCGTCATTGAGCGAAATGACTGTCAATAACAGTCTAGACACTTTCAAACTTCGCTCTATTATATTTTTGCAAGGACCTATCATTCCCCTTCCCTCAGAGATTTTAAACCTTTAAGATTACACTTGTTGTCTATATTCCTATCTCATTCTGAGATTATATGATCACACTTCCTGATTTATTTTCCTTTCTTATGATCTCATTTATAATGAAATATCATCTAAACTATAGATGATTTTTTTCCCACAATCTAACCTAAACCCTATCATCTGTTTTGATCTATTTTTAAAAATATCTTTTAAAATTTTCAAGCCATACTAACATATGGGTTCCAATCATATCTACACCCCCAAACAATGACGATTTTGTGAGTCCATTGATGCGGGGTTTGCTGAACTAAATGCGCAGAAAAGGAAAAAAATCTTACTTCCCAAAAGCCTTAAACAATTTAGAAAGTTCTGCTACGATAACCAATTTCTGGTCTTTGCCTTGTAACAGTTACATATTTTAAAGATATGTACACCTCTCATTTGTATTTTGCTTGTCAATCACATGGGTTTTAAATCGCTATATGCATATTTGTTTACAGATTGCCATATCTTGTGTACAATTAATTAATAATCATGCTGTACTTTGAGTTTATTCCTAATGTATGTTTGACTCACGTAGTTCTCTGTTCGAATTCCTCCGGTGACATCAATGAAAATACACTCCTGTAAATTCCAACCATTCTTAACCAAATGTACGTTAAGGTGCTGTCAATGGTTATAGGGTAGTGGTTGAACATCTTAATTTTAGGTTTCTTATCAATTAGATATTTAACAGTAGCTTGGGTATATTCTTTTTTTTAAATTATCAATTAATATATTATGTTGTACTGGAATCTACTTTAAATGCATTGTTTTAAAGGGAGGATTCTGTAGTTAAGCACTTTAATTTTGTGCTTCTCAAAAATTTATGTGGAAATTTCAAATCACATCTAATTTTTTACAATTTATTTAGCAAGTCACTTGTTTATAACTGAAGTTTGAAAGCGACATCATCAAATATGATGCTACATCATCATGTTTTTTGCCAATGTGTTAAAAAAAGCCCCAAAACATGAGATCAATGGTTGTGCAAGAGGGACACACATACTTGAGCAACTGATGTGGCATCACATGATTGGTTTCTTTTTAGAATAAGCGATACATTCCATCCAATTATGGGTGGTCATCATCATCAATAACAATTTTAAATTACAATTTTGAGTATAATGTTGTAGAAACAATTGAGCATTAAATCAACAAGTGTAGATATTAAATAAAAAAGTGTGGGTATTAAATCAACAAGGTGCTATTTAACAAGTGTCTAACATACTCAATACTAAGTCCTCTCCCTAGTTGCATGTTGCCTACAAATTGGACTATGCTCAAGTGCCTTTGATGAGATCAAGGAATATGTCATTTTGTACATTTTTATTTTCTGTTCATTTTATGTATTTCTTGCAATACTATTTATAAACATCAAAATTAATATTTATTGCTACTATTGTATTAGTGTCTTAAGGAAATGCATAAACATTAAAATTAATGAAAATATTAGAGAAGGCAAGCATCCTAACTTTGTATTTTCAAAAAATTTATATGAGTATTTTAAATTATTTTTAGTTTTGTAGAACAATTTTCTTATCAAATTATCTAATTATAAAATTCAATTTCGATTTCATATGGGCAAATATGATGTCACATCAACATACTATTTTATTGAGGTATCCAAAATGTTCTCAAAATAAAGTAAGGTTTATTGTCAAATATGGAGTCATGTTTAATTAATGGACTGATGTTGCATCATATAATTGACTATGATTTTAGATTTAAGTAATTTTTTAGAGATACCTATTGACATAGTCCTATTAAAATATTCTACTAAGAAACTTACCCCAAGAAACTCACATTTCCGCCATAAGAATTCCATTCACTATAAAACCCTCTCCTTACTAACTTGGATGAGGAAAGGTTGGTGCAATGCCTAGTAAAATATGTCAATTAGGACAACCACCCAATAAAGATGCATTTGAAGATTTTTCTTTTAGAGGTAAAAGATACAATCAAGTTATATAAGAGAAAAACATTGGAATTAGAAGGACAACTCAAAGATGAAGCTATTGCAGCAATGTGCATTGAATTCACAAATGAGTAAAAAGAAGAATTATCCATAGGCTTGGAGTAGGAACTTAAAGAAAACTAATGGGTTGAAATATTGATAGAAGGAGATCTAGATGAGGAAGAAAGACTCTAGAAGGAAGCATTAGAGGTCACATAGAATCTATCTAAAATGACAAGATGTAGATGAGAGACATAGATTTCCAAACACCACAAAAAAATGACACCACCAGTTCCATGCTAGATATCATTCCTGTTCTAAATGTATATTGAATTGAAAAGGTAAGTACGAGAGATACAAAAGCATAGACCAAGATGAAGAATATTTTGGGGGAACAAGTAAAAGAAGAATAGAAAAGATCTGACCAAGAACATGTACCTCCATAACAAAATTCTGGTGGGATGAAATAAAAGACAAGAATAAGGTAATAGAGCAACTACGGCACTATATATGTGCCAAATCTGTAAAACTTAAGGATAAAGAAACCGAGGATATAGAAAGAAAAGGAAAGAGAGGGTGAACAAGGAAGAGATGGGGAAAGGAAAATAAATACAAGGAGACACAAGTTAGGATGAAGAAGATGAATAATCCATCACAAAGGAATAGGATAATAAAGATATTTTTGCAAAGAACCAATAGCTTCAGAAAATAACCCAACTTCTCTAGTTGTTGATGATTGGGAAATAGGTGGATATGTCAAGTATTCTTAAGCTACATAAGATACAATTGGGAGACTATTTGTTGGAAATAATAAAGGAATAAATTAAAAACACGCACATTCAGAGGGACACATCCATCCCAACTGCATAAGAACCAAAATTTTTGGTAGACCATATGAAGGGAGATGTAGTAAGAGAGAGGGATAACATATATAAAGAAGTACAATAATAAATTTTAAAGAAAAAGATAGAAGAATACGATGCCAATAGTATTAAAACATATTCCAAAATGTAATAAAAAATAAAAGATACAAAGATTACTAGAAGTCTAGTGATATAGCATAGAATCCATTGACATGCATAGACAACATGGAATAGCTAAGAATAGAAGCATTGAATTCAAAATTTCAACAAGTGCATAATTTGAGGGAGCAATCGTAGACATAAATCTATGATATTCATGGGATAGTCCATGCAGTTCTACATTATTTGCAAAAGGTGTTAGCTACAACAATAGGGATACAACAATAGTCTTCACCATATAATCTTCTCTTAGGAACTTATTCCTTTTCTCCCCAATCTTCATAACTCTTCTTGATAAAAAGAAGATAGAAAAGTAACATAATTAGACTAAGGGACAAAAGAATGAGCAGAAACTTCTATTATTATGACTTATTTTTTTTCTTTTCAAAATTCTCTAAATGAAATAATTATGGAGTGTATGTGTTGCATGAGACATGGGATTTAGAAAAATTGTAAAAATGCTTAGGGTTTTGTTATAGTTATCTCAAAATGATCTCTAGTAAAAGTTATTATATGTGTATGACATGTGATGGGTATATCATTCATAGAGGGGCATCCAAAATACTTAGATAATAATATTTTCAATTTTTTAGTAATACTAAATACACAAATATTGTAGATAATTAAAGCTATGTATTCTTTTGACATCTAAATATAGAATTATTATTAATTCTGAAGCTAAAAGTATTATAAAATGATACATATAAATAATTCATGTATAGAAAACCATAATTATAGGATCATTAATATTCCTATTAGAAAAAATTTAGAATGATCATAGACTAAAAAAAAAGGGCCAATCTAACTATCTAACCATAAATGAGTGATTCTAGCCTTTAGTAATCAAAATATTATCTTTTCAAAGGAATCAAGGCATAGATGCTTGACCCATGATCTATAAATCACAATGTCTTCACTAAAGGGACAATACAATATCATCTGTGTTCATATTGCGGGGTTTAAAATGGGCCAATAAAATGAGAAGTTACATATTTCGTAAATAGGGGATAGGGGTTGTTTTGGAAGTGTGGGTGGAGGTTTATATAGGAAAATGAGTGTGGGTGATATTGAGTGGGTGACAAAAATAGAGTTTGGGGTTTAATATTTTTTGAAAATGTGGGGATTCTTTAGCATGTCCTAAATGCACATGCTATGATTCAAGTTCACTAAGTGAGGCTCAGAAATGCTATAAATAAAGAATAAGAGAAAAAAAAATCCAATAAATTAACTTAGTAAAGAATGTTAAATCACTTCACATTGTTTTCATGTCCAACCAATATATAATATGTAGAATTACATGAATATTTAATGATATTTAGGGAACATACGCAACTCAAGAAACTAATATGGGAGACAAATTGAATAAATAATTTTATTGAAGTGCTCCAAACAATTATAGAATAATGAAATACCTTTATTAATTCATGATAAGATATTTTGAATGCACAAAAAATCTCATATCTTATAGGTTGGGCTTAATAAACATACACTAAGCATTGACTACTTGTGTGGTTGATGTGAGACCCTCCAACTCAATGCCATTGGCTATTTAAATCGTCATTTTTACTCACCTTAATCCCCCTAGAGTCTTTTCTAGCCTTTTCTCTTGCTAGTAAGATCAACTCTTATCCCATGTTCCCATGTGGTTTACTAAGAGTACTTTTTTCTTATAATTAAGCATGTGGAGTGTTCCCATCAAAATTTTAAATTTTGAAAAAAAGGGATAAAATAGAATATTTCCCTACTTTACTAGAGTAGTGAATGCTTATAATTTAAAAATAATCTTTAAAATAACCAGGGGTGTGGGGAGGCTAAAATTAAGAAACAATTGCTTATTAATGAAAATGACAGATGGCTCCACAAATTAGTTTCCCTCTTTTTTATTTGCTACCTATTTTTTCTCAAAACTTTCTCACCCAAAATTATATTTCATTTATAACATGTACTATTTAGGATAGCTGCTAAAAATAACAAGGGAAATTGAATAATCATGCGGCCACCAACTCCACAAATTATGGCTAAAAACAAGAGTAGTGACTGCTAGCCAAAATAAACTAAAAGGTTGTATGGGGACTTCCACTGACAAACAGGGTTTCCCATGCCACTAATTCTTATTCCTAGTAGCCCATACCAAAATAGGAGCTTTTAAATAGGGTGTGGACTCAATCATTTCTTTCAGAAATGCCTTAGTGGACATAGATGCATAATGTGGAAGCATGGACAATACACATTTAATATTCAACAGCGTGTCTTAAAGAAATGCAAACTTGTTTACTTCAACAACTATAGGATATACCCCAAATGTGTTTGTTGAAATGATTTAGAAACTCCATATAAGCTTGACTACTTCAAAAGGAGGAGACATGTTTGTAGGGTGATTATGTAGGTTGAGGAAGATGATCTAGATGCAAATATGTGTCAACATTGTTAAAGAGACGTATTTGTTTCTTTCCACATCCATATCATTTTCAAAGAGGGCATGAAATAATTTGACCCTACTTACCAACTATATTCCTTAATCACTAGATTATTAACAACATATTAATTTTTCAGAGTACATTGTTTCATGAAGATGATGGAGCTCATTCTAACTATTTTAGATTTTTTCCATATTATTGAGTTTCCACCACATAGGCAATATCTTGGATGGTCACTCTTATATATTATTTAGATATTTGATTTAAATAGTTACTAAAAGGGAGAAACTATTGTACTTACAAATTGATTGTGACCTTTATTTGTCTTTTTATTAGCTAGAATATTGTAAAATTTATAATAGAATACAAGTTATCATTGAAAATGGTTCACATCTATTCTAGTATTAAAGGATTTATATCATATATTGTTAAAATTTTATGTTACAATTATCTTTGTTTTCTCTTAAATATTATGTTAACTTCATAAATCTTAAATAAAGTATAGTAAAAATTGTAATATGTTTCTTCTTGTTGAATAGAAAACTATGTATTATTTAAAAAGATTAAATGTAGATCTAGTAAATAGAATAATTTAGATTCAAAAGAAGAAATAATGGAAAAAAATTATATAGACTCCAAGCATTGCACTTAATATTTTGGAACTTTATGAGATTCAATCTTTATGTTCCTCAAATAATCACATCAATTTAGACAAAATTCAAAAATAAGGAGAAAATCTTCCACTTTTTGCACAAACATGGGACTCAACTTCTTGCAACCACCCAAATATCAAATGATAACTACCATAGTGATGAATAAAGAACCTCCTTTGAAACTAAGAATATGATTGAGATCTATTTGTCTGAGTGCCCCCAATTAAACTACTTTAACAATGAACAGATGGAAAACAAAGGCAAAACTTCTACCAATCAAAGATATAAAAGAAAATAATATTCATGAGTGCCCCTTAATGAACATATGACATTAAAAAAATATATAAATGTCACATAAATCTATACAAGTGATCTGAATGACAGTACTCAACCATGCAACAAAAAACTACTAGTTTAAAATTGGTGAAGAATCTAAAAAATTAGTTAGAGAGGAAATATTTTCACTGAATTTATCTTTCCAATGATATCTTATTTTCATTATTTTGATATCATATTCTCATGTGATTGCCAAAAACCTAACAAGTTGTCTTTAGGGCTAGGAGGTTCAACTAGTCAACCAAGAAAGAAAAATATAATTTGACAACCATCATTACAAAACATTATGAAAATATTATTTTTGTGGCAATATTTTCATTTTCCTAAATATGTTATATGTTCTTAGAATCTTCTTATAAAATCTTCTACCACTAAATTTTGTCAAGCTCATTATATATAACTCTAATACCATGTTGAAGTTTACAACATAAGAACCTAAGAATAAAACAAAAAGAAATAAATAACTTCCATACGGAGTGCAACAAGAGAATACTTGATCCATTCTTAAAGTGAAAAAGAATAAAATATGCAAGATTACATGATTGGCGGATGGCGCATAATCAAGAAATCAGTTACTTTTATAAAAAATAATAGCTCTAAATATATGCAAAATGTAACTAAAACTAAAAATAGTAAACTAGAGCTACATATGAAAATATAAGCCCACGATATCCACAATGTGCAGACTAGAGCCCAACTAGATTAAACTAAACTAAATTTAGTCTCAAACTAGTGGACTTAAGCTTGAGCATCAATGTGAAAACATATGCTCAATTATGCATAATAACTTGCAAAAGAATATTCTTAAGAATGTGTACAATTATTTAATGCAACATATACAAATATGCCTAATGCAAAAAATATGCAAAATCTATCACTATGTACCAAGTGATTCAAAGATTGAAAATAGTTAAAAATAAGGTGAAAAGGTGGAATAAAATCTCCTTCAGAAATATTTTATATAGAAATAAAACTCTATGAAGTAAGATTAATGAATTTTTGACTAAAACATGGGTAGGGAAATTGATTTGGAGGTATACCTAGAACATAAGCCTTTAAATGATTAGTAGACCAAGCTCTCTAAAGATGACTAAAACTATAGAAATAAATCTCAAGAGTTCAATGGCTAATGGAAGGAGACATGAAAATTAATTATTTTCACCAATCAACCATGACGCATATAAGAAATAATAAAATTTGAACATAGTGAAGCTAATATGGATCGTACATAGAGCACAAGGATAAGTTCTCTACTCTCAGTGTCTCCTTCTTTCCTAACTTCCAAAAAGGTAATTTGAAGAGAAACACAGATGACTATGGTTTGTTGGAGCTATCCCAAAGGTGATTTCTTAACAAGATCTAGAATGACTCACTCAACCTACTTCCTTATAGTAGGTCAAGGATGGTGTCTTCTTGTTTGTTTCCTGTAAAGCTCTTAGACCTAATGATTTTCCTCTATCTTTTCTTTGCTAATTTAGGAACTTGATTGGCTCTGATGTGTATAATGTCAAGTTCATGAATTCTTTAAATAGATAAACTTCTTTAAAATGTAAAGTTTACTTTCGTAGCTCTAATTTTGAAATCAAAGAATTAGCCTCTATGAAGGACTTTAGACCTACTAGTGTTTGAAATAATTTGTATAGAATAATTTTTAAAAATTTTGTTAGGAGGCTCAAAAGTATTATGAATAAGATGATATAATATTTAGTCATGGTTTGTCACTTGGGAAGACATAACTTGGATGTTTTTTACTAATGTAAAAAATAGGTTTCAAATGGACCCAAAACCTTTAACATGTCTTAACTAGATAAAACATTAAGCATTAAAGTCCCAAATGAATAACTATCCATAAAGAAAGAATAGAAGAACCCAAAAGAAAAGAGACAACAAAAAAAATAGGAATGAAAAACAAAAAAAATACATAGGACATTATGTCAGAATCTTCAGGGTACATCAATCACTTCGACTTCCAGAAAGCTCATGCCTTGAGCTTGTTTATTAAGCTCTTGGATATCCTAAGAGGATTTCCTAGCCTTCTTTTCAAGTTTAGCTCTTGTCCTCATTCTCAGCCCCATGGAGTCTTCCTTATCCATTTCCTTATCCATATCTAGGTCTACAATTAATTTTTCCTAATAGGCATTGTTCAACTTGTTGGAAAGATGTCCGAAGAGACACTGAAGATATGGATGAGTGTCTCCATAAATGATAACACTCATCCATATATTCAATTTCTCTTGCTATCTTGGCCAAAATCTCCCCCTTTGGAATTGATGGTAACAATTAGTAAAAAATTGCTAAGTGTCCCACTACAACATTTCTCATCCATACCACACATTAGATCACTGACTTGGACTTCCACTGGTCAATTAGTTGCCCACTTAACTAGACCAACACATAGAAATGTCATAGAGATAATAAGTTTAATGGCACCCAAAATTTAAACCTTATTTGGTGCATTAAACGAGACATAATTAGCATTGGAAGCCTCATCACAACTCAACTTGTAGCAAGTAGAAACTAAATCCTTTCTATTTAATGGGCATATTGTTGTTATAAGGAGTTTATAAAAATGTTGGGATAGAGATTTGCAGATATTGAAGACTATCTATGTACATATTATTTCCATGATGTAAGTAAGTAATTTTGTTTGTATATGGGCAATAGTTGTCTCTATTGAGGTTTTGTCGAGACAAGTTTTTGGTTGGTGTATTGGCATAACGTATATACCCTTTTCCATTGATGTCAAAGGGGTGTGTAGAAGTGAAAATTACATGTAGAGATGTCTAAGGGGAGTATGAGATGAATAATTTTTGGAATAAATTTTGGAGAAGAAATATTGTAGTAGGACACTTAAGACAATTTTCACTAAGTGTTGCCATCAATGCCAAAGGAGGAAATTATTTGCATGATGGAAAGAGACATTGAAGATATATATGAGTGTTGTCATTGATGACAATAACACAATTTCTAGACCCTATTTCCATGTGCACAAATTATCAAGACAATAGGTGTAGTGGCAGATTAAATTTTGGCTAAGTACAAGAAATAGGGCAAAGTGTTCTAATAGAGAAAACAACATTTGAATTTGTGGAGGTTACTTCATTATTATTTATGGATGTGCATCTAGAGGAATCTAGTTTAAGGTATATTATTCCTAATTACAAAGTCTTATGGAAAGATCTTTTAGCGCGTACAAGTTATAAGTTTCTAAGTGACAGTTTTGAAGGTTAACAAGAAAGAATAGGCTAACATAATGAAGAATCCTATTGCACAAGTTGGTAAAATGTTTTTAATGATTAAAGCTTATTCAAATCAGTCAATCTAACATATCTAAGGTTAAATTTATGGATATCATAATTTGATTTGATATTTTAGTTTTATTTTTGGCAATTAAGTGAAAAATAATTTACATCTCCCAATAATGTTTTCATGTCGACATTGAAAGATCAAATTAGGGATTGCAGAGGCATAAGATTGAAAATTAGGTTTTTTTAATGTTTTTAATGCACAATTAGATGCATGGAAGATGATAAGAGAAATTTTTGTATACAGGGTTTACAAATCTGACTTACTATTTGAAGAATAATAGAGTTATTGTATAATTAGTAAAATAGGGTATTAGATCTATGTCATGTGCTAACATGGAACTATAATAAAATATTTTTAAATGTTATATTAGATAGTTCAATACATTATATTTCTCATTCTTTAAATCTTTGTAAGGTAGTGAAGATTTATGTAATAGGTTGTAGCCCTTTTTGTATTGAGCAGTGAATTCTTGGCAGTAAGCTTGAATGAATGTGCATTCTAACTATTTGTAAGACAATATTTATGAAAAGTATTGTCTTGTGAGTGTCATCCCCATTGTTATTTCTCCCATAACAATATTTCCATGATAAACATTTGTGTGTTATGGTGTTCTATTTATTTTCTTTATGTTTATGAACTTTACTTTTTAGTTTATGCATTAAGGGGTAAGTGAATTGGGTTAATAAGTAAAAATTTTATAGAACACTGATCCACCCCTCCTCTCAGTGTGCCCTTCTTGAAACACAACTTTCCCACCATGGTTTTCATTATGTTTGTAGTAAGTTTGATAACTTTGTGGCTAGTATCCATAATGGTCTTCACAAAATTCTTAATCTTATCCAGCTTAACATCAAAGACACTAACTTTACTCACAATATTTATTGATTTTCCATAGAATTCACAGTCTTCATTAAGCACTTAGCAATTGATTTATTTTCCTCCTATATCCAAAGATCCTTATATCTTATTCCTTGTTTGGCACCACTCATTTCCATAACCTTAATTTTACTTCTCATGTCCTTTGTTTCAGTTGCAAGTTCATATTCTCATGGAAAACCCACTCAATTAATCTGAATAAGTCCACTGCACCATTTCTCAAAATAGCTAGAATTTCATCTAGATACTCCTAGTCTAGTTTAAAATAAGGGAGTTAGCCCTCAAATACAAAAAAAAAGGTTTATATTCCCTATTAGTTGTAGGGTGTGAAGTAGAGTCTAAAATCAGGGAAGTGGTGAGAGACCTCCTTGGTTGGGCTGATAGGGGTTTTTAAACTAGAGATGGATCTTTTCATTTATCCATTGACTAAGGATTTTTCTTACCCGTAGGCTTAATTTCATCAGTCTTAGAGACAAGGAGTTTATTTATATCCTTTAGTTTTTCTTTATTGGTAGGAGATGGAACAAGGGTAGAAATATTTCTTTCTTTGGGGGAGAATAATCCTTTTTGTCTAACTCCATATCCCAATTATTGTCCTCATTAGAATAACTAATTTGAATACCTACCCCCTCAAAAATACTAATAGGAGATGAAGGAGAAGACAAGGATTTAGAGTGTTCATAAATCAAAAGTAATAGGACCTCATGTAAAACTAAATTTTTGGAAGGTTTTTTCCTATGCTCTTTGATGCTATTTTTTAGGGAGGAAAATATATAGAAAGGTATGAATACCCTAACCTAGCACCAAAAGTAGTTCAAAATGGAAAATTTATAACTAAAGATGCTGGTAAATATTTTATGGAGTGTAGTGTATTCCATAATAACCTTCAACAACTTCCTTTAGACCACCTTAATGTTTGCAGTATCATAGCTTCTTTTATCAACCTTCACCAATTCTACCCTCTCCTCCTATGCCTTGGGGAGTTTCTTCACCATTGCATCAGATAAATGTGTATCCCTATGAAATTTTATTCCATGTATCAAAAGCCCCATGATTTATATAATTAGGTTCTTGTCTATGATCACCTTCCTACTAGAAAGCACAAAAATTCCATCTTTTTGATTCTTGGAAAAGATCTTGATTACTTTAGGGTCCCATCCATCCAGCTTCTATATATAAGGATTAAGATCACTCCTAGAAAATATCCTCCAAATGATAGTATTTCCTTTTAGGTAATCACAGTTAATTAGCTCAACACATCTTCTATTGCCACCCATTTCCAAATTTTTAGAGTAGTAGAGAATAAGATAAAGAGTAAATAACTAGGGAAGCCAAAAAAATACCCACAAAATGTGTGAGAACCTCTTATTTAAATCCTCATTTAATTCACTAGCACAAATTTGATTTATGGTTATGACATGATGGTCAATAGCTTTCATGGGAAATAATTACTATGTATATGGATGTTAACTCCCTTACCATATGTTTTATCATAACTTAGCAAGGATCTTATGTCACCTTTCCACCATGCTTCTTCCTACATTGTGATTTCTTTGTTGATGTTTATAGCTTCAATAAGATAAAATATATATCACTCATATTAATATTATGATAATAGATTAAATTATGCATACATATACATACCGATATATGTAATAATAATAAAAATTATTATTATACATATTGATATATACATACATTCATAATTGAGAAAAATTAATATTAGTCTACTCTCATATTATTAATATAATTAACTAATCATTTATTTAAATTCTTTCAATAATTGAATGACATCAAATTATACGTCACTATGCTTCATATCATTATCATTAATTAATCACCCATTAAATTGGTTTCTATTTGGTATCAATTTGAATATTGTCGACTAATATTGGTTGAAATAAATTTAATGTTATCACCAATTGGTATCAGTTGAATTAAACTTAACGTTATCACCAATTGGTATCAGTTGAATTAAACTTAATATTATCACCAATTGGCATCAGTTGGATTAAACTCAATGTTATCACTGATTGACATTAATTAGTATCGGTTAATGCTTGATGAGTTCTCGTGAGACATGTTGGTGGAGAGACATGTCTCCATATTTAGAGAATTTTATATCCATCAACATGCCTCCACACATATATAAACAAACTTCTCATCGTCGAATCAGGACAAGCATGTATACAAGAGTCAATGCAAGTCTCATTCACATGATCAACAGTTCAAGTATTATAGTGTTGCAAGTAGTGGTTGTCATTGCACCAAAAGATCGACCTGTTAATGCCTGATAGAACCACTAGACTTATAGAAGACACAGGAGGTGGTTAAGCCATGTCACGAATCTCAAGGGGAGCACTGACCATTTTTCCAACAATCTCCCCCTCAGTGGTACCCAAGGGGATTTGAACCTATGACCAAGCTCTAATACCACTTGTTACAAGTAGCGGTTGTCGTTGCACCAAAAGATTGATCTCTTAATGCTCGATACAACCACTAGACTTATAGAAGACATAGGAGGTGGTTAAGCCATGTCATGAATCTCGAGGGGAGTGCTGACCATTTTGCCAACATATAGATCAAGCATTTTCACATATATATAAATTGGATATAATTTTTTTATATTCACATTGTACATTTTTATATAGAATGGAAATACCATCATTGTATAAACCTTAAGAAGATTAACTTCATATAGTGTTACAAATATGTGAGAACAAAATCAATTAGTGGATATATAATCAACCATGAGTTAGCTTCCCTATAGGAATTTGATATTTGGCAATTTCCAAATGAATCTATAATCTCTATAGAAGAATCAATACAAATTTTGATGGACCATGAAGACCTTGTATATTATTCCCTTTTAGGCATTGTATTACATTGTTCAAATCCCCTTCTATCCATATTTTTTTATAGTTTAACTAAAGAAAAAGAGCAATCATCTGATAAGATCTCATAGTTTTGGCTACATGGTTATTCTAGCTACCCAAGCAGCGTGACACTACCAAAAAAAACTTTCCATGCCCATCCCTTATCACTCCTCCACACCTAGTTGGCCCCAAGTTACCCTTTATTTCCTCATCAAAATTAAACTTCACCCATCCGGCAAGAGGAGGATTCTAAAAAAAAACCTTCTCGAGGATTCCTAATAGGTCTAAAGGATACAATAAAGTCTCTCCTAACCTACCAAGTTTTAGCCACTCTAAAATCTTAGTCTAGATAATTATGTTTCCCTTTAGATTTGAGGTTATCATAAAGAAAATTCTAGTTCTCCTCTATTGCTCTACATATTTTTTCAAGGACAACATTCCAGAGAAAATATTTATCCAAGAAAAATTTGTTGTTAGGTTCTTTCAAGATTCCATAGGAAACATGCAAGAAAATGTAGGGTGACAACAACTCCATAATCTAGTTAGCTGAAGGATATTTCCACTGAGAGAAGAATACCACTAAAAACCTAGGAAAACTTAGCTAAAATCCTAGAGCTTTGAAACTCTACTCTTGATATGAAATACATAAGGGCATTGGAGAAAGAGATGTTAGTTTAACTTAACATCATCTTTAAAAAGGAAATGCATGTTAGGTAATGAAAATACTTTTTTGCATAAATTTTCTGTAGTAACCAATTTATTTTGTAGGAGAACCCATACAAAGATATTAATTTTTGGTATAAGATTCTTCACTTGTGCCATTTCCTAGAAAGGAGGAGAAATGGACTAAGAAAGTAATGCAATGATTGATAATACAAAGAAGATTCCAAAAGGAGAGGCTTTACATACTAAAGAGTCTTAAGATCTAATATGATCCACATAAACAAAGTTGAGGGATAATTGAATAGGAAAAGATCTTAGCTAATTTGAACTAGATTTACCTAGCTCCCCTCCTTCCAATTATCATTAAAAAAAAATCAAATATAGATAAATACAAAAATCCATCCAGTGAATGAAGGAAGCATTAGCACAAAAGGTTTCTTATCAACCCATCTATCTTTCCAAAATAACAACTATTTCCCATCTATAACTTTCCAACTAGCACCCTTTACCACCACCTCCCTACATTTTTTGACATTGTTCCAAAGGGTAGATCCTTAGTGGAGGTTTTGATAGAATAGAAAATCCTTAAAAGAATTTATATTGTGTTTTTATTTACTATTCCATATAGAAAATTCCATTACCATTTTTCCAAAAAATTTCTCCACACTTGCTTAGCAAAAAGAGATTGGTTGGAGGTTTTAATATTTCTTAGCCCCAACCCTCCCATATTCTTAGGTTTATACACCACATCCCATCCATTTAAAGGAATCCTCCTATGTTCTTCAACACCTAACCAAAGGAATCATTTATGAATCTTCTCGATGACATCAATAAACTTGACTACTATTTTACATAGACTTAAAGCATAGACTGAAAGTTTTTTATAGAGAGGATTTAAGAAGTTGAATCTTACCATCCCGACTAAGGAGTGACCCCTTTTATATATAAATTTTCTTATTAAAGATATAAATGAAATATATATATAAATAATCTAGAGGATTCACACCAAATATAAGTCCAAGAGAAATCGAGGGGAGGATTGTGCTTAGAAATTTCTACCTACTTAGTTTTGAGAGTGTTGAATTTAAAAAAAGTGCTTTTTTCTAGATTTAACTTCTATCCTAAAGCTTTCTCATAAACTAATAAAACCTTCTTTAGACTTCTAGCCTCTTAAATAGTATAATTTCCCATCATAACTGTATCATAAAAAAAATTGAGAGAGCAAAACATTGGTTGATGAAGGTCTAAGACTCTTTAAATCTCCTTCCAAAACTAGCTTTTGTATAAATCTACCCAAACTTTCTACTGTAAAAGTAAATATTATTGTGGAAATAAGATCCCCTTGCCTCAATTCTCTCGACACTTTGAAAAAATGAGATGGAGAGAAATTGACAATAACCACTATATCGGGAGTTGATATCAATTTCGATATTAGCTAAATAACTTTATTATTAAAACCATAAGCCTTCAGACTCTTTATTATAATCTTCTAGTCCAAACAGTCATAGTCTTTAGAGAGGTCTAACTTCAACAAAAAGAATGGAGTTTTAAAGACTTCCAAAGAATGAATATTTTTTTAAATAGGATCATCATAAATGTAATTAAGATTCTAAAAGGTGACAGTTCCTCTAGAGGAACCTTTAGAGCTATTACCTTGAACACCACAAAATTTAAAGATTTTAATCTTCTCAACCCTATCCTTAGGCATCTTGATTTCCTCTATAGGCATTATACCAGGTTTATGATCCCTAAAAAAGTTATGTATGATATCTCATTTATGAGATAAATTGAGCCATTTCATGTCTCATAACATAATATTCATTTATTCCCTAGGGTTTGGTTCCAACAAATATCAATGATGGTTCCTTGAACCCATCAACAATATCTTTATTAATTTCAAGTTCCCTATGCTACTTAGTATATTTTCTACCCAAACTCTTTGTGACCCCACAATCAACTTTAGATCTATTTCTAGTAGAGACACCTAAGGATGTGTTCATTTTCAAGTCCCTTTTTTCTTCTCCACTCTAATGAAGGATTTGTCCTCCATTTTATCTATTTCATCATGGCTCAAGTTCTCTTTTCCAAAATCACATCCTACTTCTGTGATTCATTCTGAGAATCATCGATTTCAACACTTTTGTAAATAATATTGTGGTCTAGTATAGAAAAATAATTTCTATTACTATTACTATCTACTAAACCCCAAAACTAATATTTAATTTTCTCCAAAGAACCCTTCATATAGTTTGCGGGGAAGGTTAATTTAATCACATCTGGCATTCTCTATGAAGAATGGAAGAGGGAAAGCCATCCACTACATTTTCCCCACTTTTGTCTTCATTATAGATATGGTTCAACACTTTTTCCCTTCCTATGGTACTAGAATTCAAATTATCACTAGAAGGCATGGACTTCTTCCCATCACCCCATTCAATACACCTATTATTAGTATATTACGCTTCCTTTAATCTTACGGTCAAAGTTCCCTATTATGAACTTTACTATTTCTAGGAGGTTTATTTTACAAACCTTGACCATTCTTCTCCCCATCATGTTTTAGGCCTCCCTTAGGTTTTACTTTCCAAACTTTTCCTCTTTTAGGAGGTTCCTTAGTTCTTGTTTTTCTAGCTTTGTTAGGGATTTATTTTCCCATTGACCTGACTTTCTACTGGTGAAGTAGAAAAAAGGCATCGATTCAAATTCTATAGTCTTCACCCATCTAGCCAAATTGGAAAAAATTTCAATTTAGAAGAAGGAAGGTCATTTGAATAAGATACTACAACAAAAATCCTAGCATAGACTAACCTCTTCCTTGTCATTTTCATTGCATCAATGGATAAGAGCTCACAAAGAGAACTACTTATACCCCTAAAACTATGCTCATTTAAATATTCCAAAAGTAATACTATGAACCTAACCCAAATCAAGACAACTTAAAAAATTGTATCTTAAAGGTCTAGATAGGGAGTCCACTTTTTAGAGCCAAGAGAGACTTATTGATAACCTAGGGACCCCCACAAAGAATGATCATTATATTTTCTTTGTAAGAAAAGGAAAAAGGAAAAAACCCTTTTGGAAGGGATGATATCTCCACCTAGCCTTTGATACTCCATTTCTTTTTTCTAAAGCCCTCACTATCTCATTATTAGGTCTTAGACCTCTAAAAATCCCTACCAAGGTAAGAACCATCAAGGAAATATTATCATCAATAATAGAGTCTTGTACAAAAATGGAAAACTTACCTTTAACAGGGTTTGTTATGTTATAAACTATAGGAAAGGTAGCTTTTCCTTTAGGTTTAACACTAAAGAGAGAAGCCCATAGTTTAAGATTAACCTAATGAACCTCCTATCCATCTTTCTCTGCACCCACATTCCCCAACATAGGGACTATTCGACCCACTTAGGATTACTCTGGGGAATTGGAGACTGACTCCTCATTCTGACCACCCATATTCAAATTTTCTTTCATACAAGTATGATCATTGAGAATCTTCTTCTCAAGAGAGGAGCCAAATTTATGGTTACCTCACTAGGTCACCTAAAACACTCGAAAAAATTAAATATGTTCTAGGTCCCCATCTAATAAATTAAAACCTACGTGCTCCTCTTCTACACCCTTTTCCATAACCATCTTATTCCTATCCATAGTAAAATCTACCAAAAAGAAACCATAAACAAACTTCCCTACATCCCATTGTGAGTTCTTTACCTATTTATACCCTTTCTCCTTCCCACTCTTTCCAATCACTTCCCTGAGTTATATTGAAATATGTTGGATTTTTCAATAGCTACCTGTAAGATGATTCATTCCATGGATTCCAAGAAAAGGCTAGAATGATTTTAAAGCTATATATAATGAAAAACTATGATAGAGTCTCTTGGCATTTTCTAATTGGAGTTTTCAAGACGTATGCTTAAAAAAAGACTCATTAAAATTATTATTGAATGTGTTACTTCTCCTTGTTCAATTTAGGTCAATGACTCTCTTAAAGACTACTTCTCTTGTGGTAGGGGGATCAAACATAGAGATCCTCTATCCTTTTACCTATTTAATATATAGGTAAAGGTGCTTGGTGGAAACATTTAGAAATACTTGGATCTAATAATCCTTGAAGGGGCTAGATATTCTTTTATTTTGTCCCCTTTCTCTGATCAATAGTTTATAGATGATATTATTATGCTTGGAGAAGCTAATATTTCTATTTAGCTAAAATATGGAAATAACTCCTCCACAATTATGCCCAGATCTTAGGTCAACATACCAATTACCATAAACTAAAGATATACTCCTTAAATGTTACTCCTCCTTTCCAAGATGAAGATACAAATATCATTGGTTTGCGTACTAATATTCTCCTTGATTCCTATGACAAGATTATCCTAACTACCAAGGTCCTCACTAGAATGTTTTGGAGTGATCCTATTGAAATGTTTTTAAAAAGAAGAAAAAAACTTGTTGGTTGGAAGGAAAAGTAGTTAAGTGAAGATAGTAGTGTATAGCTCTTTAAATCCTATTTAAGAAACATCTCTCTCTCTCTCTCTCTCTCTCTCTCTCTCTCTCTCTCTCTCTCTCTCTCTCTCTCTCTCTCTCTCTCTCTCTCTCTCTCTCTCTCTCTCTCTCTCTCTCTCTCTCTCTCTCTCTCTATCAAATAATGCTGATAAAAATAAAGTAATCTAGAGAAAATCCATTTTGGAAGGTACTAAAAAAATAAGAAATTTCTCTTGTAGGTTGGGACAATGTTTATAGGCAGAAGAAGCACAAGGGCCTAAGATTAGAAAAACTTAAATTATTTAACATGAATATTATTTCTTAAATTAATTAGAAACTTAGTGAGGGTGTTAAGGATTGACCTTAAATATAATAAGAGTGAAATACCTCAACAATGAGTCCTTGGGATAACTCATCTATGATTCAAACCCCCTTGTGGGTCCCATATATGAAACAACCTTATAACAATTAAAAATATGCTAAAGGAGGGTGGTTAAAATATTGTTGGAGATAGTGAAAATTCCATATTTTTCCCAGATATGGCACACTTAATCATTAATAATTTTAATTCTATTAGTGACCACTTGATTAGAGGAAATTACCATCATCCTTAATAAAAATATATGTTGGAATGGAGATCAACTACTATGGTATAATTTTAGAATAAACATCAATGATTTAAGATCTGCTACAGATATATCTATCAAAAGAATGAAATAAGAACTTATCCATCTACTACAATCTTTACTTTATTTTAATATATTATATAAGAATAGGAAGGATCGGTGATTCTAGAAATAAGAGTTGTTTGGTGTCCACGAATTCAAGTCTTCTTGGTGCTTCTTAGATAATCAAACTTAAAACACCTTCTATTGGAACTATATTTGTATATTATTTCCTATAATTTTTACCCTTGAAAATTTCAGAATTTTTCATCTTCTTATTACCACCATTGCATGATCTATATCTTTTTTAGTAGAGGATAATATAAAAATATATTGGTAGTGATTCATATCTCACTCAGAAGGAAATTAGCACTAGATTAGTGTTTAGAAAGATGAATACAATGATCCTTAGAGCTCAAGAGAACATAGTTAAAGAGGAGGGTTTGATTGTTCCAAAGTTGGTTTTGGAACCCAATATCCAAACTAGAAAAAATGAACCAACATTTTTGCATGATTTCTAGAATGGACATCAAACTATGACACCATAAAATAAAATGGTTTCTACTGCTTCAAATTTTTTCCCCTAAAAGTCAAGTATAGAAGTGGAATTCAAATTCTAGAATAAGTATGGATCCAATATCTACAACTACAAACTAAGGGGTTTAAAATATTGGTGGTATTTTATATTTGTTCCAACTTGAATTTCCAACTCCGACATGGTTTCTCGAATCACATTAAGAACTGATATAGAATAGAATAAAGTCAAAATTTTGAAAAGATGATGACATTATTTATTTATTCCAAAGCTGACATTGGAACTTTTGGTTCCTGGAATAGGGTTTACACTAAAAAATAGAAACCAAGTTGATCTCTCAATTTCCTATGAAGAAGCCAACTCTAATTATTAGAAATCTCCATGACTTGGACCATCTAACAAGGATCTATTAAAACCTTTTACACCTTGGTCTCTACAAACCCTAGGCGGGTGATCCCTTAATGCCCTTAAAAAAAAAAATTATACTTATAGCTGGCATTAACACAAAATACATAAATCTCATGTGAAGGATCAACATAATAAGGAGATGCTAAATAATAGCTAATTATTCATTAATCTGCAACTTAAAATGGAGCATGAGATAAGAGAAACACAACAACATACAAGAAAAGAAAAGATTATGCTTGATTTAATAATTTTCAAAATAGAACAACATGGATTTGAACACCAAACCAACTGTAAAACCAACAATAATTGAGATCAATGCCTTATCCCATTCAGAAATTGAATTCATAAGAAAATACAACCACATATAACATAGTTTGACTAATAGCATTTAAGATCTAATAAATATTGCCTTGCAACATTTCCTAACAATAACCCCAACCTGGCCTACTTATCTAAATCCCTGCACAAGTTTAGCAAATTTGTAACTCTATCCAAGCATTTAATTGATCCCTTAGATCAAAGCATGGATAATAAAAATTACATATCTCACAAAAAGGCACTAAATGAGATGAACCCTTGATTTATTTAATTTAAAACTTGATAGAATTGTACACTAGAGAGATTTGAAGAAGAACTTTATTTTTATAATGGTCCTTTTCTACCTCTAACATACAATAGCTACACAACTTAATAAACTCAAAACCTTGAAGAAATACTCAACACCGATTCATCAATAATTCTCCATTAAAGGTTTTACAAAGATTCACATACCTTGCTAGACTTTCTACTGGAACCACAAATATTCTAACCCTAAACTAGACTCTCTCCTTCTCTTAAGACCTTGGGATTCCAAATACCTCTTGGAATGTGACAAGCTTTGGGTCATTATATAAATCTTATTTTCCTAACAACATTTGATAGATAGAATCATATCCTAACAAACTTCATTATTCCCTAACATTGTTTGCAACCTCCTAACCATTTCAGGTGCAAAAAATGTTAGCCAGTAGAAATTGAAAAGTCTTGTATGAAAACACCAGATTCATCAGCCATGCTAATATCACCCTGAGATTGTTATTGTTTTTGCAAAGTAGACTCATGTCTAGGATTTTCCAAATGCTCCAGAAACCAATAAGGTCTTTGATACCCATTTCTACAGACATTGATACAAAGAATTCTAGGATGGAAGATTCTCAGAAACCCCTTCTACAATTTTTAAAGGGTTGTAAGAACTTTTTGTACTAGAACATGTATAACTTTTAGGTCTCATCGACCTCTTCTTCATTTTATCTCTCTTTGTAATGACACCACCTTGTCATATGAGGATGTTAGTCTTGTAGAATTTGAGTCTTCTACTCCATTCAGATTTAAATATCCCTTTGGCTATGGTTCTTTATTTAAATATCCCTATGGATATAATGTATTTGGATCCTCCCCTTTATCCCAATATTGTTCTTGTAACTGTATCCTCACAAATTTGGCAATGTTCTATAAATCATCTGCATTCTCTAGACATGCATTTCTTGCTAACACTTGGATAATGATTTCTATTGGGAAGTGGTACTTATAGCTTCCAATTTCTATATACTCTTCTTAGGGTTGCACATGAATATTCTCATTGAACATCATGTAGGTTATTGGTGTGTAACAATATTCTACAAAATTTCCCTTTTAATTTTCAAGACTCATTATCAATTCTCTCGAAGTCTAGAAATCTTATGAATTTTCCAATTGTAGCTAACCCTTTGATTTTTGTGCTTGTCATATCAAAAGAATTTTAAAATAGATGCCACTTCACATCTCATTTTTTATCCATGCAAATATATTTTGTACTAATTTTTGAATTTTGTGATGTCATGATAGCTTGCAAACCTACACCTTTAGCTCTAAGATATTTATAGTAAGCTTCGTAATTCATTCAGTTTTAATTGCTTTCAACTATATAATATAAGCCATGTTACATCATTTTGTGATAAGTTTAAAATTAGGTTGTCGATACCTTCCATGTTTGCGTATCAAATGATACTTATTGGTCAACCTAACATTTGACTTTTGACATTTGTTTGTGCTGCTTTTTTTGGTGTTGATGCACTTGAACTATTGGAGTTTAAATGTTTTATCTATTATCTCTTTGTAAAAGGTTTTGGGTCCTTTCAAAACCTATTTTTATGTAATCAAAACATTTGACTTTTGACCCAGAGTAGGGCCCCATCGAACAAAAAATAGAATTACCCAAGTCACCACCTCATCATTTGTCCCTATCTTTCATGGATGTTGGTCAATGAAGGACATATGACAAGATCTTGTGATCCTGCGATGGTTAAATATTTTATAGGTTTGATCAAGGGATCAAGACAAAAATTGATTTTAATCTTTCTTTAACTATCTCTTAAACATAGACTTACCTTTAAGAAATAAATATCGATCACATTTTTTATCAGATTAAAAGATCTCCATTGAGTATTACCATGTGTGAAAAGATGATCACTTTAGTTACCTTCCAGATATTATTAATGTAATCTATAATTAAAATATGAAATCTTCAATTAATTCCTATGGCCAATCATTTTGCAATATCTTCCCACCACTCGGTCCTCCCTTCTTAGTTATCCATTGCCTCAAGACATGTGGCGACATCTTTTAATCCATGCTAAATATACTTCGATCACTTTTGATCATAGGATTATGAGAGCTGTAGATATTTGTAGAAATTTATCCTCTAATAAATTTATCAAATTTTTAGATATTTGAGCACCTATTTTTATAGATTAAAACATTAACATAGAAATAAAACATATGTTGAATGATGAACACATTAGTATACAAACATTTAACCAAGTGGGATGCCAAATATAACCAAAGGCTTAAAAAAACACCACCCACCAATAAAGAATGACAGATGGTACACTCATGTTATCTCACAAATAGAATGAACTAAACCGTGATGTTATCACAATATAGCGAGGAAAACCATAGAATGAAATGTCGCCAACCACCAAAAGACATAAAGGGTCCCTCCTAACAAGAATGTTAAACACAACCTAGAGAAAAATAATGTAGGAACCATGGGCACAAACCAATGGAAACAAAACTTAGGACGTGTAATTATTAAAAGTGTCAACACTTAATGACTTTAAAGTGTTACCTGACTTAAAATAGAAAGCCCCTTCTACAATGATCAAAACACCCATCCTTAAGTTAAAAATAGGTAACGAAATATTAGAACGACTTAGGGTTTATCTTGAATTTTTTTTTATTTGAACAAAACCTTAAACCCTAATAGAAAAATTAACAAGATATGGAAAAAAATGCACAAAGGTAAATCAAACTATTCAAGGCTCAAATATAGACTCTATCAATGGCTCCAGTTGGTGACATTTATTCAACTGGAAATAAGAAAGAAATTTGAAATCCTAGGTGAAGTAGACCATCCACTTCTAGGTTCCTTTATTCACTATTTACAAAGCCCTTTGGAAATCAAACTAAGAACTTTTTCAATGGATAATAGAGTCAAAACGTCATCTTTTCCCCAAACTTGATGGCCCAAGGCCATCAAAATATCCTAGCTTTATTTACCTCTATCATAAATCTGACTTTCATCACATAATAATGTAATCAGTGTAGATCTCTATAGTTTTTGTTGACCATTAGTATTTCACACTTAGTAATATATCTAGGCAATGATGGTCTATCATCACTACGACCAAGTCATTTTTGTAAAGGTCAAGTTTTGTATTGTATACTTACCGAGAAGTAGTACTGCTGAGTAAAGTCATGGTCACTATGTTTGTAATATGTCAAGAGTATAGTTATTGCCGAGTTACATATATCAATGATTACCAAGTGATAGAGAAGGTCAGCCGATGCTGAGTATAGTTAATGCCGAGTGCCAGGAATAACTTTTGCCGAGTTAGCCAGAATTGACATACAAGTTTGGAATGGCACAATGATCGAGGTAAACCATTTTTGGTGATAATAATATTTTGTATTTTGTCTATTGAGGAAATTACGAAGGTAATTATGCATCCATATTATTATCATTGATCCCTATGTAAAACCTAGAGCCAATCAAATAATTACATAGTTTAGGTAGCAATAGGAATAAATCTAAACCATAGATCTTGAAATGGTAAAACATTTTTGTTGTTATATAAGGGCAAGATCTAGATCAGAGA
This sequence comes from Chamaecyparis obtusa, assembly GCA_027943335.1. NCBI lineage: Eukaryota > Viridiplantae > Streptophyta > Pinopsida > Cupressales > Cupressaceae > Chamaecyparis > Chamaecyparis obtusa. The sequence continues at coordinate 160,495 of BSBK01006625.1, forward strand.
AAAGTGTGTGTGAATCAGAGAGATAAGATTGAATTAGTATGAGAAGATGATTAGAGAAGTATATTCAAGATAGCGAAGTACTCAGACAGAGTTCAGTGACCGAGCTAAGTAGTGAAAGGATATAATCAAGAAAGATCAGATAGAAGAGATCAAACTATAAAGTAAAGAGGAGATCTGTAGTTTGCATATTAGTGCAAACTGAAAGATCAAGTACTGAGACATTTTGACCAATGTATCAGGGTAAATCTCTTAACCGAGTAGTCTTAGTAGACTTTTTGTAAATCTCTTTACCGAGTGCTTACTTTATTGTAAGTTTATAAATCCTTTAACAAGGTAGACTATACAAGTCTTTTAGCTTTTGACAGAGCAGACCTTTCATAGGGTAGATCATGATTTGATCACATTTTGTAAGCCTTAATAGGAAAAAATTATTACTACAGTAGTGAAGATCTATGGGTGTCATCCCCACCCCAATTTTACCTTTCAAGGGTTTCTGGGTTAAAAAATTTTTGGTGTTATGAGTAATTTCATGTATGCTATTTTATATGTTTTGTTGCTTACTATGATCAAGTTTTGTTTTTGTCAAGCATAAATTTTTATCAGATCAAAAGGATAAAAGTAGGTAATATCTGATTCACCCCCCCCCCTCTCAGCATTACTTTCCCACTTATACTTCCAACAATTGGTATCAGAGCAACAAGGTTTCTCTTAAGGAAGTCTAACCACTTGAGGAAAAAGATCTTAAAATGGAAGCTTATAAATTGGGGAAGATCATAGAGAATCAAAATATTGAAGTACAACTAGCATTGCAGCAAATGGAAGCATGAAGAGGAGAATTGAAGAAATCTTTGAGCAAAAGAAGAGAGATTTTAATTCAACAAAATGAGCCACAGTACAAAGAGGAAGACATCTCTAGACTATTTGACAATGGAAACTCTACCGAGAGTGATAAAGCTATAAAAGAGCTACTGGAGAAAAATACCATACTAAATGATGACATCAGAACTCTAAGGAGAGAACAAGAAATTCAATCTGTTAGACTCTGTGAATTAGTGGAATAGAAAAAGAAAGTTGAAGATGACAAGTCAATGGCTGAGGAAGACAAAAGACAAATTGCAACCAGGCTAGATGAAAGAACAAGTGACATGCAAAGGTTGACTAATAATCAACTAAACATGGTAAATCAGCTACTGATGGTTAATCAGGAGTTGGGTAGAAAAGATATGGAAATCAATCAACTAAGATCTGAGAATGATCAGTTGAAACATGATTTGAGAACTAAAAAAGAGATCAATGAAAGGATGAACAAAGCCAATGAAGCTGCAAAATATTTTGAAGAGCTATTAAGATCACCTAGAAGATCTGGTGATAGATCTGGACTTGGACTAAATGAGCATTCATCTACTGAAGAAGGAGAATCATCAATGAATGGAGAACAAAATATGGCTAAACCAAAGAACACCAAGCCCACTTGTCATCACTATGGAAAGTTAGGACATATAGCCAACATATGTAGAAGCAAACATGGTAAGTCTGATTCTAAACCTAACTTTAATGGACATTGTTTTAACTACAAAAAGAATGGACATCAAGCACATGAATGTAAATCTAAGGCCAGCAATTCATTCACCTCACCCAAGTTTCAAGGAAGTTGTTTCAATTGTCATAAATATGGGCACAAAGCATTTGAATGCAGACCTAGACCAAGGTGGTCATCAAATGAGCAAACAAAGCCAGTCACAAAGCACAACTATTACAATTGGGATTATATCACCTGGTATAATTGCCATTATTGTGGTAAGTATGGATACATCAGAGCTAATTGCATGAAGACTCACTTTAGAGGTAAAACTAAAAGTTGGATGAATGAAAGCTTGGTCTGTTACAAATGTAACAAGGTTGGTCATTTAAAGAAAGATTGCAGATCACCTATGCCGAGCAATGAAAATAATTAGAATGAAGGTATCCATGAGAAACTGAAGAGTCAGATGGAAAAGACATGGAGGAAGAGAGAAGAAGAAAACTCAAGCGAAGCTAGCACATCGGCAATCACCCAATCCAATGGACCAGGTGATCACACTTCTTCTAATTAAGCTTGAAAGGTATGTTCGGAACTGAGTCTTGCAAAGCCTTATCTTTCATCAGTTCCTAACATAGAAGTGAGCAAAATTCCACATCAGCATAGACAAAGATGCATTAGGAGATATGTGTGCAAAATAGAAAATTTCATTTTTGATGTCGAACATCAGTGTCAATGACCGAGCTATCAATGTATGTCGAGCACTTGCTATGGTACAATGCTATGTACGTCGAGCTTGTGAGTTTTTCAAGATAGCTGTAATCTATATAAATCTGTATGGAGCATTTATGAGGCCCTAATCTTATTTTTTCAGATTCTATAAAGTGGAAAGTTGCCATTAATTTCATTTCACCAGGCTATTCAAGATTTCAGAGAGTGATTCAAAGTTTGAGCAACCAGATTAAGAAAAGCAATTCTGAATTCTCTCAGCATGCCATTGGTAAAATTCATCTACAGGGTTATTGACAAAAAGGTACTTTACCGAGCAAATATTTTCTTTTTAAAAATTATAGTTTAAAATGGCATCATCTTCATCCACACCAGTCAAGAAACAAGGGATGGAAGTTTTCAATGTGCAACATGTAAGGAACGAAGTTTGCAAACCGAGGGTATTCAAGACAATATTTGAAAGTGCAATTAAAGGAGATTTGAACAAAGTCGTATCTTCTATTCTGGAGAATGTGTTACTAATGAATGACGTTAGGTCTTGCTATATGTGCAAAATTGGAGAAATTGGTGATTATGAGATTAGGGAAGCATATGACAAATTATGTATCAACGGAGTGCTGAAGCCGAAACATAAGGTTATTTTCGATCAAGGGTTAGTGTATGCCCTAAATTTCCCACAAAATTTCAAAGTAGAATGGATAAAGATCATTTTGGGTCAAGTACATGACATGCAGTTATGGTTGGAAGATGAACCGGTGAAGATCACAAAGGAAATGATACACAAGGTCACTGGTTACCCTACAAATGACGGAAAGAGAATGATGAAATGTGAAGGAAAAGAGGATATTCAAGAAAACACCCAGGTAGTTTGGAACAAATGCAATGTGATAATTTCCACCATTACTGATCTAGAAATTGACTTCGCTGTTAGAGTCATCTCACACAAGTTTTACAAATCCAGTCAGTTGGATAGCATCCCATGTATGGCAGTAGACCAGGCATGGAAGATAATTAAGAAAAAGAACACATATGACCTTGCTAAGCTCCAGCTAACTCAACTTTCTGAGAACTTGAACTCCATCTGGACGATGAAGAATTCTATGTGTAAGTTCAGTTCCCTACTGATCTGTATATTCTTTTTCGTCAAGAAGTGTTTTCCCACACATGGTGATGTAACATGGGGTAAGAAGAATCCCATCACAGTTCAAATAAATGATTTTATAAACTAGATTGGTGATGATTTTGAAGGGATTATGGATAATTATTTCATTGAGTTTAAGAAGAAGATGAGGAATAGGACTAGAGTCCCTGTGTCTTTGATTGAGAAATACAGCAAAGATATATGTTTTCTGGTGGACACAAACTTTACCTATGCACAGGAAGACCTACCTAGGGTGTCATGGTTAATGCCATTACCCTATGAACTCAACATAGATGAAGCTGCTGCAGCAATCACAACCCTCTTAGCTGAGGAAATTGATACAAAGGCACCTTACTTTGAAACTTTTGAAGAAGCAAAAGCCAAGATCTCTTTGGGATTATTGGCTTCCACCAATGAGAGGAAAAGAAAGAAAATAGTGAAAAATTTGGAAGAGTATGTTAAAGAATCTGAGAAAGATGCACCACTAGAGTTGACCCAAGGATTGGCAGAAGATGAAAAGAGTGCAACTAGTGGGAGTGAGAAAGAAGAAGAAGAAGAAGAGAAGAAACTAGTAATTGTCGAGTCCCCACCAAAGAGAAGAGTGTTGAAATGTAAAGTGTCAGTGACACCATCACTAAGGCCTCTAACTAGAAGAACTACTACCGAGACTCCTAAGAAAACTCCTGCATCTACAAAGCAAAAATCTTCTCAACCCAAGGCAGTGCCAACCAAGGCTATGAAGAAGCCGAGAAGGAAACTTGTTTTAACAAAAGATGATGATGATGAAGAAATAGAAAGTGACAAAGAAATAAAGGGGAAGGCTACACAACATGGTACACATCAAATCACTACTGATGAATTATGTCTTAAGATTACTAGCACAACAACAGTAGATGAGGTGAAAAGATTAAAGTTTGGAAAAATGAGTATTGGAGATAAAAACAAAGTTGAGGATGCTATTCTTGACATGTTATGCATTTTTAAGATGTTGCCAATTGAGATTGAAAATAGAATTCCAAAGGAATTATGCAACAGGGTCGCACAGAAATGGGAGTATGCTCTGCAAATAGAGAAGGAAATCAAGGAGAGTACACTAGCACAAGTTGAATCCACTCTCACCCCTGTAGACATCAAATAGACAATTGAGCAATACAGAGCTAAGTTTGATCCTAAACTTAGAGCCTATCTCATTCTTCAACACAAGGTTGAAGATGTTGTGCAAGAAAGTTTAAAAATTTGGAAGGTATTGTATGGATTGTTACTCACTCAGGATGAAGAAAAGGATGAAGGAAAGAATGAAGGAAAAGATGCTACCACTTCAACAGTTGTTGAACCTGACATCAAGAAAAATAAAATGGAGACTGAGACTCCTAAGGAAGTGAAATCACATGATACTTTTGAGGTTCACATTGTTGACATACTGGACGAGAGTCCTATTAAGAATTCATTCTTAACAGAAGATGATTTAAAGAACATGAAAGCAACTGAAACACCCCTGCCCAGTAGCAACACTGTACTGTTGCAAGTCATGGATTATCCCACCATTATGAGCACATAATCTGTCGATGATAATTCTACTCTACCTATACTTGCTATTGTTGATCAGTTAGTCGGTATAGTTATTGTCGAGTTACATATATCAATGATTATCGAGTGATAGAGAAGTTCAACTGATGCCGAGTATAGTTAATGTTAAGTGCCAGAAATAACTTTTGCCAAGTTAGCCAGAATTGACATACAAGTTTGGAATGGCACAATGATCGAGGTAAACCATTTTTGGTGATAATAATGTTTTGTTTTTTGTTTATTGAGGCAATTACGGAGGTAATTATGCATCCATATTATTATCATTGATCCCTATGTAAAACCTAGAGCCAATCAAATAATTACATAGTTTAGGCAGCAATAGGAATAAATCTGAACTGTAGATCTTGAAACGGTAACAAATTTTTATTGTTATATAAGGGAATGATCTAGATCAAAGAAAAGTGTTTGTGAATCAGAGAGATAAGATTGAATTAGTATGAGAAGATGATCAGAGAAGTATATTCAGAATAGCGAAGTATTCAGACAGAGTTCAGTGACCGAGCTAAGCAGTGAAAGGATAGAATCAAGAAAGATTAGATAGAAGAGATCAAAATATAAAGTAAAGAGGAGATCTATAATCTACATATTAGTGCAAACCAAAAGATCATGTACTAAGACATTTTTACCAGTGTATCAGCGTAAATCTCTTAACCGATCAGTCTTAGCAGACTTTTTGTAAATCTCTTTACTGAGTACTTACTTTATTATAAGTTTATAAATCCTTTAACAAGGTAGACTATACAAGTCTTTTAGCTTTTGACAAAGCAGACCTTTCACAGGGTAGATCATGATTTGATCACATTTTGTAAGCCTTAATAGAAAAAACTTATTACTGCAGTAGTGAAGATTTCTGGGTGTCATCCCCACCCCAGTTTTACCTTTCAAGGGTTTCTAGGTTACCAAAATTTTGGTGTTATGAGTAATTTCATGTATGTTGTTTTATATGTTTTGTTGCTTACTATGATCAAGTTTTGTTTTTGTCAAGCATAAATTTTTATCAGATCAAAAGGATAAAAGTAGGTAATATCTGATTCAGCCCCCCCTCTCAGCATTACTTTCCCATTTATACTTCCAACAATTAGACTGTGAACATCATTGTAAGGTCTTTGACTATACCAGCTATATCATTTAACATTCATACCTTTTGCATACCTTTCCCCGTCATTAGATAACACAAAAGTATTATATTTATCACATTAAATGTATCTATATTGAAGGAAACAATCCTCTCTCCTTATCTTATTTTCCTACTCCATCAAAGAACCTCCCAACTAAAATGGAAGTAGAAAATGTTCATAATTGTCCAAGTAGTTTGTAGAATAATACTCAAACTTATCCACCACATCCAATTCAAAATTAAAATATTTATAAACAATGCCTTTAGGATGCTCATTAGAATACTCAACAAAAAAGGATTATATCTACCATTACTATAACTGATGGTGATGATGATGAAGACTGACCATGATAAGAGGTATACAAGATAATAGAAAGATTAGATCAGTTATATTCTTGTCATTGATATCAAGTAATTAATAGATAGTTTTTATTGTGTTGCCATATCATTCAAAGTATGATATAAGCTCAATGAGTTGAGGAGAAGAATAAGTGGGATTTTGTGAAGACAAAGAACTTAAATGGGAAACCGATATAGACCATACAATGCTACAATTATGCTGATATAATTATTTTCTACCTAAGATATGATTATATAAAGTTGGTAAATAATGGTAAAGAAGATTAATCAAATTGGTAAGTTAAACTATTTTGGCTACCTTGAAAAATATGTCATTCTGTAAAGAGAAAAACCCATTCGGTAAGAGAAAAGTAAGTTTCAGTAAAGGAAACAGAACTCAAGACACCGAGCAGAAGGTTTTAGTCACCGAACAAGGAACATAAATTAAATACAAGGATTAGAATGACATCAAATGTTGAGCTATGATGATAAGGAAAATTTAGTTAGAGAGATCTATGATCAAAGAAATTCATGATGATGATCTATGGTATAGATCTAAGTTGCTAAAATAGAAGGAACAAGTTTCAAGAAAAGTTCAAGTTCCAAGGTGAAGGTAAAACGTGTTAATGAGATCTATATACATTGAATAAGTTTATGAAATGAATCAGAAGGTTTCAAAATTAGTCAAAGGAAAATGTGATAAAGGGAATTAAGAAGAAAAAAAAAGTCTATATAAAGGATGAATTTGTATGAACAAATGGTAGGAAAATTGAAGGGTTGATAAGTCATCGATTAATGCAGTGAAGACGAAAAAGTTGAATTTTAAGTTAGAAAGCTGAATTTGATGAAGTGTTGAAGCCAGTGAAAAGTGATGGATTGAAGTGAAGAACAAGAGCATACAAAGGATATGATTATGCAAAGGATAGTTGCAAATTTAAATAGGTCAAATTATTTATTATTTCTTATTAATATTTATAACAGGAAATCTCTCAACCGAGTGGACTTAACAGTCTTATTGTAAAATGATTTCAAAAGGAAACATTCTAAAGAGTGTTCAAAGACCTTTAACTAGGACACTCCTAACAGGGTGAAGATCCTAACAGATCTAAGAAAAATCCCTTGACCAGGTCACACCTAGCAATGTGTATTGTAATCTTTAACAGATTGGATCTTAACTGAGAATACTTCAAAAGTGTATTTTATATTTAATGGGTGACGATTCCCAGAATGGTTTTTTCCAAAGTTGTGTTTCCACATTAAATACTAGTGTTATATGTGTTGAATAATTATTGTGATTGATATTGTTGATTGTTAAAGTTTATTTACAATTTTCGATAGATAGTGAATTATGTTTGACAGAGTTGACACTAATTTAATCAGAGAAATATATTTGAGGTACTGAGAATCAAGGATTACTGATTCACCCCCCCTCTCCATAATCCAATAATTTGTATTAGAGCTAAGTACTCTAAAGGGATAAGTTTGAAATACTTTAGTAAAAGATCTGAAGATGTATAGGATAGAAGTGCCTAAGATGAACAAGGAAAATTTCTCTACATGGAAAAATAGGATGAGATTGTACCTATTTGGAATTGGATAATCTTTACTAAATATTTTAGATAATGACTACACTCCACCACCTACTAGACCTATGAAAGTTGATTAGATGAGAGAAAAGAAGGAACACAAATTGGTAATGATTGAAATTCCATCTTCCCTAACTAATGTTGAATTCAATGATGTTAAGAACTGTATTACTTCAAAGGAGATCTGGTATAGGCTTGCACTTATTTATGGAGGTGATCAACATGTACAAAAAGATAAGGTTGATAGTTTGAGAGGAAAGTTTGACGAAATGAGAATGATAGATGAAGAGAATATTGCTCAATATAGTTTCAGAATCAAGGAAATTGTTAGTTCCATTAGAGGTGTTGGTGGATCATTAACTAGTGAAGTAGTGGTAAGTAAAATTATGAGAACTCTTTCATCTAAGTAGGCTATTTGAATATCTATTATCCGGGAACTAAGTGTTACAAGTAGTAGTTGTTGTTGTACTAAAATATCAACCTTTTAATGCCTGATACAACTACTAGACTTATAGAAGACACATGAGGCTGTTAAACCATGTCACAAATCCCGAGGGGAGAGCTAACCATTTTTCCAACAATCTCCCCCTCATTGTTACCTGAGGGGATTCAAACCTGTGACCTATCTCTGATACCACTTGTTACAAGTAGTAGTTGTCGTTGCACCAAAAGATCAACCTTTTAATGCTTGATACAACCACTAGACTTATAGAAGACATAGGAGGTTGTTAAACCATGTCACGAATCCCGAGGGGAGAGCTGACCATTTTTCCAACACTAAAATTTTTATTGAATAATGTTGTTACTCTTGAAGCCATAATTGGTAAGCTGACTGCATTTGAACTTAGCAATTATGATAATAGTCTACTGACTATTGAGACACCCTTCAAATCATCTTTAAGTAGAGGAACTCCAAGAAGAGAAAGAGATAATCATAGTAGTTCATGTGGAAATGAATATAACAATATCCTAACTGAAGAGAAATAACAAGAAGAGTTGGAAGCACTGCTGGCTAAGAGACTATCGAGAGGTAAAGGAAAGTATAAAGGTAAATTTCCCTTGAAATGTTTTAATTGCAACAAGATTGGCCACATTGCATCTAGATGTCCTAATAATGTTAGGAATGATAAAAGTGATAAGAAGGAGAATCGATACTAGACACTACAAGGACAAAGGAAAGATGTCTTGTTACCTAGCTGAGGAAGGAGTAATCGGTGATAAATCTGATGACATAGAAGAAAGTTATGAATTTTTCTATGTTTCTATGAAGGAAGATTTAGATGAAGAAAAGTATGAAGATGAAGAAGAAATTGTTTCTTATGTAAGTATATCCCTTGACCGGGTCACACCTAGCAGTGTGTATTGTAATCTTTAACATGATTGTCTCTTAACCTAGCATAGTTCAAAAGAGTATTTTATTTAGTGGTTGACAATTCCCATAGCAGTTTTTCCCAAAGATGGGCTTCCACGTTAAATAATGGTGTTATATACATGTTGAATAATTATTGTGAATGTTCTTGTTGATTGTTAAATTTTATTTACTATTGTTGATAAATAGTGAATTATGTCTGATTAACACTGAGTTAATTAGATAAAGTTATTTTAGGTACTAAGAATCAAGGATTATTGATTCACCCCCTCTCCATAATACAACAATTGGTATCAGAGATAAGTACTCTAAAGGGATAATTTTGAAAGACTTGAGTAACAGATCTGAATATGTATAGGAGAGAAGTACTTAAGCTGAACAAGGAGAATTTCTCTACATGGAAAAGAAAGATGAGGTTGTACCTATCTAGAATCGGATAATATGCACTAAATCTTTTGGATAATGACTACACTACATCACCTACTAGACCTATGACAGTTAATCATATGAGAGAAAAGTAGGAACACAAATCAGTAATGATTGAAATTACATCTTCCCTAATTGATGTTGAATTCAATGATGTTAAGGATTGTATTACTTCAAAGGAGATGCGGGATAGGCTTAAACTTATTTATGGAGGTGATCAACATGTACAAAAAGCTAAGGTTGACAGTTTGAGAGGAAATTTTTATGAAATGAGAATGATAGATGAAGAGAACATTGCTCAATAAAGTTTCAGAATCAAGGAAGTTGTTAGTGCCATCAGAGGTGTTGGTGGATCATTAACTAGAGAAGAAGTGGTAAGTAAAATTCTAAGAACTCTTTCATCCAAGTTTGATATTCAAATATCTTCTATTTAGGAACTAAGATCCATACTGAATAATGTTTTTACTCTTGAAGCCTTAATCAGTAAATTGAGTGTATTTGAGCTTTAAAATTATGATAACAATCTACGGACTATTGAGACAAACTTCAAATCATCTTTAAGTACATAGGAACTCCAAGAAGAGAAAGAGAGAATTATATTAGTTCATTTGGAAATGAATATGCTAGTATCCTAACCGAAGAGAAAGATCAAGGAGAGTTGGAAGCACTAATGGCTAAGAGACTACTGAGAGGTAAAGGAAAGTATAAAGGTAAGTTTCCCTTGAAATGTTTTAATTGAAAAAAGATTGGCCACATTGCATCTAGATGTCTTGATAATGTTAGGAATGATAAAAGTGACAAGAAGGAGAGCCGATACCAAAGATTTAGAGACTACAAGGACAAAGGAAAGAAGTCTTGTTACCTAGCTAGAGAAGGAGTAACCGATGATGAATCTGATGACACAAAAGAAAGTTATGAAGTTATCTATGTTGCTATGAAGGAATATTTAGATGAAGAAAAGTATGAAGATAAAAAAGCCCTTATTTCTCATGTTAGTAAAAATGAACCATGGATAATTGATAGTGGATGTTCACATCATATTATTGGTGATATTGATAAGTTTGAGAATTTAGAAGAGTATGATGGAGGATTTGTTAGATTTGGCAATGATGCTCCATGTCATGTAAAAGGAAAAGGATCCATTATATTGAATGAGAAGATCATATGTGATGATTATTATTTGTTGAGTGTTGCACAATTGAATAATACTAGCCAATGACTAGAGTTTCACAACATAAAAGTGAAGATTTATGGAAGTGCTGATGGAGATTTTATTGGAATCGATGAACAATCAAAAGGTAATCTATTCTATCTTGACGCTGCTTCAAAGAGTTATTTGTCTATTAAAGTTGAAGATGTTTGGTTATGGCATAAGAGAATGTGTCATGTAAATTTTGATAACATGATTAAGGTGAGAAAAAAAATAGAATCAGAGGTCTACCAAAATTAAGCAAACCTGATAAAGTGATGTGTAAGGATTGTCAGATTGGTAAGATGAAAAAATCAAGCTTTTCAAGAAAATCTTAGTCATCTAATGGTATTTTTGAATTAGTTCACATTGACCTTTGTGGTCCTATGAAGATACAAATCTAGTATGGAGATTGGTATTTCATTTTATTTGTTGATGAGTATTGAAAAATGATGTTGGTAATTTTTCTAAAGGAAAAGTTTGATGCATTCCAAATGATCAAGTGGTATAAGGAAATAGTTAAAAAGGAAACAGGTAAGAAGATGAAATGTTTAAGATCAGATAGAGGAGGTGAATTTATCTATGATGAATTTACTGTCTTTTACAATGAAAATAGAATAAAGAGACAAGTATCTACTCTAAGGACTCCACAACAAAATGGTATAACTAAAAGAAGAAACAGATCGATAGTTGATTGTTCTAGAACTTTTTTGATTGACAAAAAGGTTTCACAAACATTCTAGAGAGAAGCCATTAATTAGTATTGTTGTGTACACACTCAACTAAGTACAATTGAAGAAAGGAACAAAGAAGACACTTTATGAACTCTGATATGGGCATACATCAAATATTAGTTACTTCAAAAAATTTGAAAGTAGGTGTTACACACTGAAAGATGATAGGAATGGAAAGTTTGATTCTAAAGGCTCAATGAAGGTATATTCATACGATATTCATCAAAGAGAAAAGCCTATAAATGTTTGATCAAGGATACTAACAAAATTGTTAAAAGTGCAAATGTGAAGATTAATGAATTTGCAAAAAGGAATGAAGAAGATAGAAGAAAGGAACCTCAGGACTATAAATGATTTATTTATATATAGGAAGATAATTCAGTTAATGCAACCAAGTTGTAACAAGAAGAAACTGAGGAGAAAGTTGAGCCTCCACTAAGAGATGAAAACACTGATGGATAGTCTATTGAGCTTGTATTAGCAAAATATGTGAGAAGACACCACTCATTGAGAAAAATCTTTGGAGACAAGAAATCATGAGTCATGACAATAAGTAAGTTGAAAGATAATACATGTTTTATTTTTGAGTTTCAGCCAAGATTAGTTAAGTATGCACTAGGAAATGAAGATGAGTAATGCAATGAAAGAAGAAACTAATCAGATTGAAAAGAACAATACTTGGTCACTAGTATTGAGACTAGAGGATAAGAATGTAATTGGAACACAATAGATTTTTGGGAATAAACTCAATGAGAATGGAGATGTGATCAGAAATAAAGAAATATTAGTCTACAAAGAGTATGTACAAGAAGAAGGTATTGATTATGGTGAGACATTTTCCCCTGTTGCTATATTAGAGGGTGTAGGAATATTACTTGCATATGCTTCCTATAAAGGATTCACAGTTTATCAGATGGATGTTAAGTCTGCATTTTTTAATGAAATTCTTGAAGAAGAAGTGTACATTGAAAAACCTCAAATATTTGTTTAAAATTCTAACAAGAATATGGTATGAAAACTACATAAGGCACTTTATGGATTGAAGCAAGCACCCCAAACATGGTATAAAAGGCTACATCCATATTTAGTTAAGATTTTGATTGTTGCAATATTTATTGATGACATTATATTTGGAGGAAATGAACCAATGTCTATATCATTTGTTGAAGAGATGAGAAAGGAATTTGGGATGTCCATGATAGGAGAGATTAAATTCTTTATTGGACAAGAAATTCAACAATTTAAAGATGGGATCTACATAGCACAATCAAAGTATATCAAGGAGATCCTAAAGACAGTCAATATGGAAGAATCAAAACTGGTTGGAACAACGATGGATACTAGTTGTAAGTTGTCAAAGGAAGATGAGACAAAGGAAGTAAATGAGCCACTCTACTGATCCAAGATTGGTAAACTATGGTATGTTGTTCACAACCGACTTGATATTGCACATTCAGATGGTATAGTTGCAAGGTTTTATGCCAATCCAAAGGAGACACACATGTCTACAGTAAAAATAATATTTAGATATCTGAAAGGGACTGAATATTTTTGTCTACTATACACAAAAGGAGGAGATTTTGATCTCAAGCTATAAATTGATGTTGATTGCGCTGGAAACATTGATGACAAGAAAAGCACAAGTGGTGGAGATTTCATTTTAGGAGAAAGGTTAGTGACATGATTAAGAAAGAAACAAAGTTTTATTTCATAGTCTACTGTAGAAGATGAGTATGTTTCTATAGCTATTAATTGTTCAAATATTGTGTGAATCAAACAATTAATTGAAGGTATGCAAGAAGAGACTACTAATCCAGTTACAATTTACTGTGATAATACTAGTACTATAAACATATCAAAGAAATCAATGATGCATTCAAAGACAAAGCACATTTCTATCAAGTATCATTACTTGGGAGAGAAAGTACAAGACAAACATGTGATATTGGAGAATGTGAATTCAAATGAACATATAGCTGATATATGTACCAAACCACTACCGAAGGATGCTTTTGAATATCTCTTAGGTAAGTTAGGGGTTCTTTCCCTATCCACTATTCACTAAGACAAGATGCGTGCTGCATCAATTCAAGTCTTTATTAAAATATCTATTTTCTGAGACAAAGCACATTTCTATCAAGTATCATTACTTGAGAGAGAAAGTACAAGACAAGCATGTAATATTGGAGAATGTGAGTTCAAAGGAACATATAGCTGATATATTTACCAAACCACTAATGAAGGATGCTTTTGAATATCTCTTAGGTAAGTTAGGGGTTCTTCCCCTATCCAATATTCACTAAGGCATGATGCATGCTGCATCAATATTTCAAGTATTCGTTAGAATATCTATTTTTTGACTTGACGCTAGTGTTCACTCTTTAGGTGAAGCCTGAAGTTGTGAAAATATGTTTATGTCTAGAAAGAGAAATCAATACATCTGAGGTATGATTTACTATCTGAGAAATTTTTTCATGAGTATATGTGTCTTTGGTATTGTTTTCAAAGAGGGAGAAGATTGAATAGTGATGGAGGGAGAATAGATTAATTGATTATTGGAGGAGAAGATCTCTTGAGAGGTGAAATATTCAAAAGGGAGAAGATGTAGAAAATAAGATCAAGTACATAAGAAGTTGTAGCTCAGAGGGAGTTAAGGACAGAGAATAAAAGTGAAGTGTTCCCATCATCAATTGAACAATAAATATTGTTAGTGTATTTCCATCAATGCCAAAGAGGGAGATTGTTACTATAGATAATGGTGAAGATGATAAAGACCAACCAAGATCAGAGGTATAAAAGATAGTAGAAATATAAGATCAGTTATTATCTTTTCATTAATGTCAAGAAATTGATATATGGTTTATATTTTGTTACCATATCATTCAGAGTATCATATAAGTTCAATGAGTTAAGGAGAAGAAGAAGTGGGATGTTGTGAAGATGAAGAAATTAAATGGGAAACTGATACAGATCAGACAATGCTAAGATTATATTGATACAATTATTTTCTACCTAACATATGATTATATCAAGTTGTTAAAGAATGGTAAAGAAGATTAATCAAATCGGCAAGTTAAACTATTTTAGCTACCAAGAAGAATATGTCATTTGGTAAAGAGAAAAAATCCTTCAGTAAGAGAAAAATAAGTTTTGGTAAAGGAAAAGGAAATCAAGACACCAAGCAAAAGGTTTTAGTAACCAAGAAAGGAACATAAATTAAATATAAGGATCACAACCACATTCAATATTGAGCTTTGATGAGCTAGAAGATTATGATGATAAGGAAGATTTAGTTAGAGAGATCTATGATCATGAAAATTCATGATGATGATCTATGGTATAGATCTAAGTTGCTATAATAGAAGGAACAAGTTTCAAGAAAAGTTCAAGTTCCAAGGTGAAGGTAAAACATGTTAAGATCTATATATATTGAATAAGTTTATGAAATGAATCAGATGGTTATAATTAATCAAAGGAAAATATGATAAAGGAGATTAAGCAGAAAAAACAATTCTATATAAAGGATGAAATTATATGAACAAATGGCTATAAAATTGAAGGGTTGATAAGTCACCGACTGATGTAGTGAAGATGGAAAAGTTGAATTTCGAGTCATAAATCTGAAATTGATGCAGTGTTGAAGCCAGTGGAAAGTGAAGGATTGAAGTGAGGAAGAAGATTGCACAAAGGATCTGATTATGCAAAGGATAGTTGTGAATTTATATGTCAAATTATTTACGATTGCTTATTAATATTTGTAACAGAGAAATATCTTAACCGAGTAGACTTAACAGTCTTATAGTAAAATCCTTGCAAAAGGTAACATTCTAAAGAGTGTGCAAAGACCTTTAACCAGGCCACTCCTAATAGGGTGAAGATCCTAATAGATCTAAGTCAAATCCCTTGACTAGGTCACACCTTGCAATGAGTATTGTAATATTTAACAGGATTGGCTCTTAACCGAGCATGCTTTAGAAGATCATTTTCTTTAGTGGGTGACAATTCCCATAGTGGTTTTTCTCAAAGATGGGTTTCCACGTTACATAATGGTATTATATGTGTTGAATAATTATTGTGAATGTTATTGTTGATTGTTAATGTTTATTTACTGTATTTGTTCAATAGTGAATTGTGTCTAACCGAGTTGACACCGAGTTAATTAGAGAACGTTATTTAGGTACAAAGAATCAAGGATTAGTGATTCATCCCCCCTCTCCATAATTCAACAATTAGTATTAGAGATAAGTACTATAAAGGGATAAGGTTGAAATACTTGAGTAAAATATCCGAAGATGTATACCTGAGAGAAGTACATAAGCCGAACAAGGAAAATTTCTATACATGGAAAAATAGGATGAGATAGTACCTATCTAAAACTGGATAATCTACACTAAATCTTTTGGATAATGACTATAGTCCACCATCTACTAGACCTATGAAAGTTGATCAGATAAAATAAAAGAAGGAACACAAATTGTTAATGATTGAAATTGCATATTCCCTAACCGATGTTGAATTCAATGATGTTAAGGACTATATTATTTCAAAAGAGATGTGGGATAGGCTTACATTTATTTATGGAGGTGATCAAAATGTACAAAAAAATAAGGTTTACAGTCTAAGAGGAAAGTTTGATGAAATGAGAATGATAGATGAAGAAAACATTGATCAATACAATTTCAGAATCAAGGAAGTTGTTGGTGCCATTAGATGTGATGGTGGATCATTAACTAGTGAAGAAGTGGTAAGTAAAATTATGAGAACTCTTTCATGTAAGTATGCTATTCGAATAAATACTATTGAGGAACTAAGATCCATACCGAATAATGTTGTTACTCTTAAGCCTTAATCGGTAAGCTGACTGCATTTGAGCTTAGCAATTATGATAATAGTCTACCAACTATTGAGATAGCCTTCGAATCATCTTTAAGTATAGGAACTCCAAGAAGAGAAGGAGAGAATTGTTAGATTTGACAAACGCAAATCATCCCAAGAACACCTGCATGCAAGACTGTCACAAAGAAGAAGCAAAAAGACAGAAAGCTATGGCGGCCAAAAGGCCAGAGACTGCAAAACCATGTTGCAAGAAAATAATCTTCTATTAACGATGATGAAAATAATACAATCTCCTTATTGAAATGAAAGAAGTGAATCCTTATAAAAGGAAACACGAAACCCTAAAGGCTAAAACCCTAAAGAATTATAAAGCGCCTAAGTGAAACTTAAGCCTAGAGTATGATAAACTAATAATTAAATGATTTAATTATTAGCTAACATAAGACTACTCTAACACCCCCCCTTAAGTGTAACTTAGGGAGAAGCAAAAAAAGCTAAACTACTGCAGAAAGCAGGAAAGATGGGTCCCGGCAACTAGGCCTGATCAGGTACCCAAACATAAAGCAAAAGATGTCCCAGAGAAAGGAACAAGAAGAGAGCAAGAAACTCCTCTGAAGCATGTCTAAAAACTCTATCAGAAGATACTGCTGGAACCCCCACTGAAGTGCATGACCAGGTAGAGAAGACAAGTGTCTGAAGAGCTGATCAATCGAACCAGGAAGCAATAGAACCAACAAGTGAACCCCCCCATAATGATGAACTGGGAGAGGTGACAGGAACACTGAAATGCAGTACCAGAAACAGCTGCAGAAGAAGAACCAGGAACACCAACAGTGCAACAGAAGCACACACACAGGATAAAGGGCGGTGTCATAGACACAATCTACATGGGCTAATGTCGTGGAAGGTACGCTCACTTGACAAGAGTGGATGCGCCTATAGTGGCAAATGCATCAGAATCCCCCCATGGCACTTTATAACTGAGTGCAAATACTAAAACTGAACCAGGTGAAAAAAATCCCAGAAATGCAGAAGAGGGCACTTTATCTCAGTGCGTTTACAAAACAAAGATACATCAGAAAGAGCATGCAAGCTCAGAAGTCAGAAAAGAATCTTCTATTAACGATGATGAAAATAATACAATCTCCTTATTGAAATGAAAGAAGTGAATCCTTATAAAAGGAAACATGAAACCCTAAAGGCTAAAACCCTAAAGAATTATAAAGCGCCTAAGTGAAACTTAAGCCTAGAGTATGATAAACTAATAATTAAATGATTTAATTATTAGCTAACATAAGACTGCTCTAACAAGAATCATAGTAGTTCGTGTGGAAATGAATATGACAATTTCCTAACCGAAGAGAAACAACAAGAAGATTTGGAAGCACTGCTAGCTAAGAGACTACCGAGAGGTAAAATAAAGTATAAAGGTAAACTTCCCTTGAAAGGTAGACTACTAAGAGGTAAATGAATGTATGAGGAAGACTACCGAGTGGGTGACAATTCCCACAGTGGTTTTTCCTAAAGATGGGTTTCCACGTTAACTACTAGTGTTACATGTGTTGATTGATTATTGTGAATATTATTATTGATTGTTAAAGTTAATTTATTGATGTCGGTAAATAGTGAATTTTTTCTAACTGAGTTGACACTGAGTTAATCAGAGAAATTTTTTTGAGGTACTGAGAATCAACGATTACTGATTCACACTCCTCTCTGTAATCCAACATCTACACCAATAAGAAACATCATCACTATTATTTGATGACCAATGAGGCTCATCAAATAAGGGATTATGCCAAGAATTAATTTCTAATGCAACCATCTCATTCTCGTCCACACAAAAATTTGAAACTTCCTCAGCATCACTAAGATCTAAAATATCACAAGAGATGTCCTCATCACAAGCATTACAACAATTAGACATGGATTGATAACAACCAAGACTATCTGTTTCATCTATTAATTGATGACCAACACACATACTTGACTCATTATCACTCCTTTATAACTCTAAGAATCTTCTAAATTTTCTGGCTGTAAGTGACCCTTTGATTTTTGTGCATGTCATATCAAACAACTTTTGAAATGGATGCCCCATTGACATCTGTATTCTTATCCCTGCAACTCTATTTTGTACTAAGTTTTGAATCTTGTTATGTCATGATAGATTGCATACCTACACATTTAGCTCTTAGTTATTTCCCTATAAATTTCATAATTCATTCATTCTAATCTCTTTCGACTTATAATATAACCCATGTTACATCACTATGTGATAAGTTTAAAATTAGGCTCTTGATTCCTTCCATCATGGCATATCATACAATACTCATTGGTCAACCTAACATTTGACTTTTGACCTGGAACAAGGGCCCATCAAATAAAAAATAGAATTATCCAAGTCACCACCTTGTCATCTGACCCTATCTTTCACCGACGCTAGCCGATCAAGGACACATGGAAAGATCTTGTGATCCCATAATGGTTAAACATTTTCAGGTTTGATCACGGGATCAGGACAACAACTGATTTTAGCATTTCTTTAACTACCGCTCAAAGAATAGACATACCTTTATGAAATAAACAATGATCACATTTTTTATCAGATTAATAGATCTCTATTGAATATTACCATGTGCGAAAATATGATCACTTTAGTTACCTATCAAATAATATTAACCTAATAAAAAATTAAAATATGAAATCTTTAATTAATTCCTATGGCCAACCATTTTGCAATAGCTTTTCACCACCTCGTCATACCTTCTCAGTTATCCATTTTCCCAAGACATGTGGTGATATCTCATGATCGTGCACTGAATAAACTTCAAGTACTTTTGATCACAGGATCACGAGAGTCATAGATCTCTATAGAACTTTATCCTCTGAGCAACAATAACATAAGATAACATATGTACACCTAATCCGATAGATTAAACCATCACTATAGAAATAAACTATGTTTTGAATGATGAATGCATTAGTAAACTAACATTTAGCCAAGTGGGAGGCCAAACATAACCATAGACTTAAATAAATACCACCGACCAATCAACAAAGAACAAATGGCACACTCTTGTCATCCCGCTAATAGAATGAAACAAACTATGATGTTATCATGATATAGCGGGGCAAATAATAGAATGACATGTCGCCACCCACTAAAAGGCATTAAGGGTCCTACCTAACAAGAAGGTTAAACACATAACCTAGCAAAAACTAAAAAAGGAACCATGGGTACAGACCAATGGAAGCAAAACTTAGGATGCGAAAATAATAAAAGGGGCAACACTTAATGACTTTAAAGTGTCAGGACTTAAAAAATAGGACCCCTTTTACAATGATAGAAATACCCATCCTTAAGTTAAAAATGATAACAAAAAATTAGAACGAAATAAGTTTTATCTTCAAATTTTTGCGATTGAACAAAACCCTAAACCCTAATAGAAAAAGCAACAAGATATGGCCAAAAATTCACAATGGTAAATCAAATTTTGCAAGGCTCAAATTTAGGCTCTATTAGGGACCCGATGGAACACTTAGAACCACATTGAACGATTCTTAGGAAATTCTAGTATTTATCATCTTGTGTTTATCAAAAAAAATAATGGAGTTTAGAACTCTCACCAGGTCCCAACAGGCATATCACAATAAACTTATTAGAAAAGGCATGTGACTTAGTGTTGATTGTAACAAGTATAATGAAGAAATGAATCAAGTGGTTAATTTAATGCACAAATAAATCGTGTCCCATCAAATATTTTGATGAGTTCCTGAACCCCTTTTAGATTCTGCTAAGCTTCATGGAACTCTATTCAAGTCTGACAAGACAAATCCGGGTTGTCCACACATATGAACATGCATACAAGATGTGAATTACAACCTATACCTATGGTCCTAAGAAAAATAGGACTTACGAAAATCTTAAAGATTGCCGACAATTTTTTATAAATTCTAGTCAAGTGATGAAATCCAACAAATCAAATAGAACCAAAGAGAAAGAGCAATCTCTGCATTATAGAACAGTTCCACTTCAAGTATTAGAACTCAACATGTTATCTTAAAACATACGAATAAGAAATTTAAAACTATTCGAATGAATTCAAAATAAATTTCAAAATCCAATTACGAAGAAGAATGAAGGAGCATTTTGTTCTGATTACGAAGGAAACACTTGATTTACTTCTACAAGAAAAAGAAAAAAGGCTGATTAATTATTTGCGGGCTAAATGAAAAGGTAAGGTCAGAGTCATGGAAAGTTCATTGACACATCCCATCAATTTCAAAGTAGTTGTAGGGCCCGATGAGTAAAGTGGAACTTGAGGCAATGTATAAAAGGAAAATTTGAACGTGGTTGTTATCATTCACCATGTGTTTGAGGACTCACCACAGAATGCGACAACCAAATATGTAGGAAGCATGGAAAGCTTCAAGAACATCATCAATTCTAAAATCATTTTTGAAACCCAACTTATTATTTTGAACTCAAAGATTTAAAAGAACAAGAAGAATGCTAAAGGCAAAAATTACTATTAACTTGTTAACATGATCACACCAGTACTCATTCAGATTGGAAGGGTTTCGAAAACTTCCAAGTGAATCCAACTAGGAGAATTTCATAACTTTCCTCAATATCCTCGCTTGGAAAGAAAGGGTGATTAATAAAACCAAAAGGGCTCATTGGGAAAATCTTTAAATATGTGATAAGCTATGGAGAACAGGACTTATTCTTTCGAAACCTCCATTGCACTTGGATGTAAGAGTGAAGATTGGATAGGAGAAGAAATGATTTTGTTTTCAATTCAGCAAAGTGGGAAGTAAACAAGGATTTTTATTCTGGACATAGTCTGATGTATAGAGGGATTGAGATCTTTAAATTTCAAACAGTTTGATCATGAAATAAGAGGTAATTATGAACCTTTGTGCTTAATTTTTTTTCTTTAGGACTATTTTTTTCTACTGAGAAATTACAATTGTTTATGATTACTCTTTTATAACTAATTATGAGTATGTGGCTTTGAACTTTTGAATTCTGATCTGCATGTACACACCTAAAAGAAATCTTTGTTTATTTTCATGTTTGTAGTTGTTGTGGGTTCCGGAATGAATGATCTCTGTGTCATTCATTTCTTTCCCTTTTACATTAAATTCTTAATCACATTTGTACTATGGTGATAAGCAAATGTTAGTTGGCCTTTCTTACTTTCTGGTTAAACACATATCACATATTCTGGATAAACTCAAATTTTATCATATGAGGGAGCTGCCCCTTTCAAACACAGAGGAAGATTATTAATCTAATAATTATCTTTCCAACTATTAATTGCAATGGTTCTTCACATCGTGGATGAAATGGCTCATTCTAATCATTGTTTATAAAAGGTTAATATGTTAACTAACATATATATAATCTTATGAAAAAAAAATTGCTTCCACTAGGTTAGGTTAGTTTCCATAACAATATTCTAACCATAGGTAATATGACTAAAAGGGAGTTTATGATTGTTAATAGGTTCTTGTTACGCTATATAAATCTTGGAAGCATAAATCACACCTTCATTCACTATGCCTATGACTGAGATGTTTGGTCTACTATTGTCTCCTTCTCTTCTATTAAGCAATTTTTTTTGTGACACTATTAGGAGCTTTATATATTATTAGTCTTTTCTCTTTAGACCACCCTATTATTTAGAATCTTTTGAACTAGATCCCTCCTTGCATGTCTTGAAACCTTAAAAAAAGGAATAATACTATTTTTCAGGATCAATCAAGGAATAGTTTTGTTCTATTTGATGTTATGAATCAACAAATCAAGATAAATGTTAATGTTATTTTCTTTGGCTATTCTAAATCTCAAGGAATCAACTAGGATCTCTTAAATATTAATTGGGTGAAATTTCCACTTGGAAAAGCTAGTAAATGGAAACAATAAATGAAGGGTGGATAAAGTACAATTTTGATGGTTGTAAAGGGAATCTAGAAATTTTAGGTGTAGGAAGAGTGATAAGGGATAATAAAGGTATCTTTACTAAAGGGTATGGTAAGAACCTTGGGACAAATTCTAATAGTAGAGCCGAGGACTTTGCAACTTGGCAAGGTTTTAAAAGATCGAAGGTGCCAAATGCTAGGTGTATATACTCAATACTAACATTATTGAATTACATTTTCTCATCGGTATAGAAGTCATGAAAAAATTGGCTAACCTGCAATGTTATTCATTATTTGGTTTGATTTTGTGGATGGGAGGTCACTCAGGTCAATGCTCACTTCTCCTTTTCTATAGTCATGGTATTCTCTTCTAATGTGTTGTGTGGCATATACACAAAAGTGCTTATTGTGGTAGCTTGACAAAAGAAGGAATAAGAATGATACTGAGCTAGTGTCCCTAGAATGTCAAAAAAATTGCTATATATTTAATTTTTCTCCCACTATTGCACCCAAATAGATGGGTTTATGTCCTCTTTTACAGAGAGTGAGGAAGTGCTATTGCTTGTAATTTATTCTTAGTTATTGCCACATCATGATTTATTCTTGTTTGATGGAGTTTACTTAGAGTGAGATTTAATTTACATGGTGGTTGAAGTCAAATTGCAAGAGTTTGAATGAATTGTCTAAGAAAGTTATTAAATTATTTTCAAAACCTGAGTTGGCCATGTACTATAGAAAGTGAGAGAGAGGTGAGTGATTTTCTTAGGTGACTTAATCCTCTTCCTTTCAGGTCTCCAACTCTCTAAAATAGTACGAAAAGAAATAGGATGAAGTATAGTTGAGATATTACCATGTAGAGGAAACACTTGACAACTCTTATAGTTTCAGCTTGAATTCTGATTCATTTTGACTATGTTTATTTCATGCATGTTTTCTTTTGTTTATTTGTTAATTTTTTTGGAATGAATAATATTGGTACTAAATAAAAAGAATCAATGTTATAGATTTTAGAATGATAAATGAAAATAGAAGAAGAGTTTCTTAAAATAAAGAGGTTTTGCAACAACTGCTATATAATTTCTATTGGATCTTTTAAATTCCATCAATTCATCTTTCAAATAATCTTTCTGACATCATAAACTTGCATTTTCTTTCTTCATTTTCTTTCATATCTTTCTTGTTGACACAAAAAGTAACTTTACACAAATAAATTGCCTGAAGTTAGTGCTTTTCTTCAGTGTGCTATGAATTATTTCTCTAAATACTGCTATTAGAATTACAATCGATTCTCATTCTCTCCTCAGCGCACAAGTCAACCGATGTGGCTACTTTTTCTCTAATGAGTTGCTAGGACAGTGCATAACTCCGACAAAACCCTTTATACCATCTGCACATCTATAACTCTTTCCCAACCTTTGATTTATAGCTTGTATTCTTTAAAAAATGAAATTTAATTTAGACCAATAATTTTATTTGATGGTAGAGATTCTTTGTCTGCACTTTTTGATCCCACTGGCAATTAACCTATTGGCAATTTTGAAGATTTTACAAAAGAAGAGGAAATTCTGAAAACAACTTTTATTGTAGCTATGTATATAAAACTAATTTAAAAACTCTCCAAAAAATGCTTTTCCAGCATCACTTATCCACATACTCCCCCTTGATGCTGAGAGGCCTAACAATTTGATCTCTGAGTGTCAAAAATTGATCCTTTGCAACAGTCTTCGTGAAGATA
This sequence comes from Chamaecyparis obtusa, assembly GCA_027943335.1. Lineage (NCBI taxonomy): Eukaryota > Viridiplantae > Streptophyta > Pinopsida > Cupressales > Cupressaceae > Chamaecyparis > Chamaecyparis obtusa. The sequence continues at coordinate 184,733 of BSBK01006625.1, forward strand.
TCCACAATTTGATCCTTTGTGTTAACATACTTCAATTCAACTACTTTCTTCTGTACCAAATCTCTGATGACGTGTTGTTTCAAATCAAAGTGTTTTGTCCTACTATGATGAACTGGATTCTTGGCCAATTTAATGGCACTAATGTTGTCACAAAAAATCACAGTAGGCTGAACCTGAATCTTACCAATTTCTTCAAGAAGCTTTCTGAGCCATAAAGCTTGTGTGCCTGCTGAAGTGACTGCAACATATTCCACTTCTGTAGAAGAGAGAGCAACCATACTTTGCTTCTTTGAACTCCAGGTGATTAAACCAGAGCCCAAAGAAAAACAATTACCAGATGTAGATTTCTGGTCATCCAAACTACCTCCCCAATCAGAATCACTAAAGCCAACAAGCTCAATTTTTTTAGAAGAATAGTGAATTCCAAAATCGAGAGTGTTTCTCACATACCTCAAAATTCTCTTGGCTGCCTTCATATGTTCTTCTGATGGATTTGTCATATACCTTGAAACCAATGAAACTGAGTAAGCAATATCAGGCCTTGTGTGAGTTAGAAACATCAAACTACCAACAATACTTCTATATGATGTCTCATCAACAATATCAGCACCATCATCTCTACATAATACAACTCCATGAGCAATTGGAGTAGAAAGAGGTTTACAATCAGCCATATCAAATTTCTTTAGCATATCCTTTGCATACTTTGTTTGACAAACACAAATTTTATTTTCACGTTGATAAACCTCCATTCCCAAAAAATACTTCATGAGACCCAAATCTTTCATTTAAAATTTATTCATCATAGCAACTTTGAATTCCTCTTTCATCTTAGAACAACTACCCATATATAACAAATCATCAACATACAAACTCACAATGATAATATCATTACCTTCTTTCTTGTAATAAATGGTAGGTTCACTCTTACTTCTTTGAAAGCTATTTTGCTGAAAATATCCATCAATCCTTGCATACCATGCATGTGGTGCTTTCTTGAGGCCATACAAAGCCTTCTTTAACTTATAAACATGATGTTATTTGCCTTTAACTTCAAAACCTTGTGGTTGTCCCACATATACTTCCTCTTCTAAGTACCCATCTAGAAAGGCACTTTTCACATCCATGTGATGAATATACCATTTCTTTTGAGCTGCAAGTGAAATAAGTATTCTAATAGTCTCTTGTCTTGCTATTGGTGCAAAAGTTTCTTCATAGCCAATACCATACCTTTGAGTGAAACCTTTAGCAACCAATCTTGCCTTGTATCTTTCCACACTCCCATGATTGTTATACTTGACCTTGTAGACCCATTTCGTGCCAATCTTCTTTTTCTCTTGTGGAAGCTCTACAAGCTCCCATGTCGCATTCCTATCAATGGAATCCATCTCTTCATTCATTGCTTGCATCCAAACCTCATTAGTACATGCATCTTCAAAACATGATGGTTCAAAATCAGATTTAGCAAGTAATGCAAAATTTACTATCTCACCTATTGGATCTTCTTCATGTTCTTGATTTTGACTTCTCTGATAAATATCACTTAATCTTCTTACCCTTCTTTTAGAACTTGGACTTGGGGATGAACTTGCACTTGGAATTGATGAAGGGCTGCTTGGTGGACTTGGAGATCCTATAATAGATTCATTAGCTGGCTGCTCATTATTATTATCAACAATAATATCATCATCCAAAACTGATTTTGGTTTTTCAACATGGCCTTTTTGATGACCATAAACTCCCCCTTCATCAAAACTCACATCTCTTGAGACAAGAATCTTATTAGTAATAGGATTATACAATCTATAAGCTTTGCTCTCCTCACTATAACCCACAAAAATGCATGATTCACTTTTAGCATCTAACTTTTATCTATTTTGATCAGGTATACGAACATAAGCCAAGGAACCAAAAACTTTAAAATGATTTACATTAGGCCTTTTCTCATACCATGCTTCATAGGGAGTCATCTTGTGTAGGGCACTGGTAGGACTCCTATTGAGAATATAGACTATTGTAGCAATTGAATCAGCCCAATAAGTATTGTTCAAACCCTTGGTTTGTAACATGCTCCTTGCCATTTCTACCATAGTATGGTTCTTTCTTTTAGCCACTCCATTTTGTTGAGGTGTGTAAGTTGTGAGTTGTCTCTTGATCCCATTCATCTCACAAAAATTCTAAAAATCTTTGGAGCAATACTCTCCTCCACGATCTATTCTTCAAACATTTGATTGTATTTCCTTTCTCGTTCTCTACATGGGCTTTAAACCTCTTGAATGTATCAAGGGCTTCATCCTTAGTCTTCAAAAAATAAACCCAACACATGCATGAGTAATCATCAATAAAAGTGATAAAATATGATGACTTACCCAAACTTTTTGTTTGCATAGGACCACAAATATCAGAATGAATAAGCTGAAGTGGGTGATGAGCCCTCCATGCATTTCCTTTTGGAAATGATTCTCTTGCATGGTTCCCTTTTGCACATCCTTCACAAATTTTGTTGTGCTCTTCAACCTTAGGTAATCCAAGAACCAATGCATTTAGAATCTTCAAACTATGAAATTCAAATGACCATACCTGAGATGCCACAACCAACTTTTATCCTCATAAGACATATTCACAAGCTGATTGTCATTTTCACCAAACTTCAAGGGAAACATCCTATTATTTGTCATAGGAACAATTGTAATCACTTTATTGCCCTGATTCTTATCATAGATAGTACATTTCATATTTTCAAATACAACTCTATAATTCTTCTCACATAGCTGCCCAACACTCAATAAATTATGCTTCAATTTTGGAGTATAATAGATATCTTGAACACTTTTTATACCTTCTTTTGTCTGAACTTCCATGGCTCCTTTGGCTGCAACCTCCACCGTATTATTATTACCAAGAGTAATATTGGATCTATACCCATCATCAAGATTTGAAAAAATATCCTTGTTACTAGACATATGGTTAGAGCACCCAGAATCCAAATACCAAACATCACTCATATTATTTTCAGCTTTTCCATAACACAAGAATAAATTACCAGAGGAAGGATCCTCATTTTGTTGAGCATAATTTGCATTATTGTTACCTAATTTCAGCCTACACTCTTTCTCATAGTGTCCATACCGATTGCAATGGTAACATTGAATGTTTCTTTTATCAAATCTACCTCAGCCTCTTCCTCCTTGAGCACCTCCTCTTCCTCTAGTTCCTCTTGAAAAGTTCTGATTTTGACCCCTTCCTGAACCTTTGTGGTTGTTATTGTTGCTGCTAGCGCCATCATTCTTTGAAATTTGCAATTGGGAAGCAAAAGCCTTCTCACTAATGCTGGTAGAAGTGTCCCTTATTCTATCCTCATGTGATATGAGGGATCCAACTAGCTCATCAAACTCCAAGGTGGCTAAATTTTTACTTTCTTCAATAATAATTGCTACAGTATTCCATTTTGGGGTTAGAGATCTCAATACCTTCTGTATCACATGCTCTTGGCTCATAGGTTCACCCAAAGTGGCCATTTTATGAACCACATCTTTGACTCTTACAAAAAAATCACCCACATTCTCACTTTCCTTCATCTTCAAATTCTCATATTCTCTCTTCAAAGTTTGTAGTTTCACAACCTTGATTTGGTCATTGCCATGGTAAGCATCTTTTAGAGTCTTCCAAGCATCCTTTGATGTCTGTGCATCAGCAATTCTAGGGAACAAGCTCTTCTCAAGAGCCATTTGAATGTGAAATGGAGCCATTGCATTCTTCTTCTCAGCTTCCTTCTTCAATCTCCTCTCATTAGCTGTGAGATCTTCCCAATTCTCAGGTTCTTCATATCCTAATTCAATGATCTCCCAAAAATCTTTTCCTATCAAAAAAGTCTTCATCTTGATTGATCAATATTGATAATCAACTCCATTAAATTCTAGAATTTGCAAATTATTTGCCATGTTGAAAGCTTCACAATCCTAAAGCTCTGATACCAAATGAAGATTTTACAAAAGAAGAGGAAATTCTGAAAACAACTTTTATTGTAGCTCTGTATATAAAACTAATTAAAAAACTCTCCAAAAAATGCTTTTCCAGCATCACTTATCCACAAATTTGAGACATGATTTTGGCACCAACCCTTTGATCTATTCAAGCACCGTCTTCAGTTCTTCATCATTTCAAACAAGGACCTCCTTCTCTTATGAACTCCTTTACAAATGTATGTTGTTGCTTTTTATGTAATTTTAACCTTGAAACTTGATGGGTACTTTGTTCTCAGCCACAAGTAAAACATGATTCATGTGCACGATCCTTTTGATCTCTTTTGGTGACTGTTGGGTCTCCTGTTATTCGGATTTCTATCCTTTTCTTAATGGGTTCTCCACTCTGCATGCTTTAGATATTGAATAGTTATAATAAGTATTATTTTCTGGTTTACTTATGTACTACAGGTGGAGACTGATTGATATAGTAAAGTGTTGTGATATTGCTGTCAAAATTCAACTGTGTAATTTTATGATTCGATTTTATTGATCTATGTTTCACAAGTAGTAGTTGACAAGAACCCATCTCTCATGAGAATGAATGGAATACTTAGCACTCATTGCATCTAGGTGAAACATAGGTCAATGAGTTTGACTTAAAAAACTACAGAGTTAAAAATTGATAGCAATATCACAATTTGACTTCTATGTAAAATATCTCCAACTTATCAATAATAAGGTGTTGTTTTTTATTGCAAGTGCAGATTGATATAATACAGTAATTATTTTTTCAGTTGCAACTATATATTGATCAAGTAAACTAATTGTGTTTTAGTGATTAATCTTCACATTAACAACGACAATTTATCAATTTTTAAAAAGGTAAAATAATTGATCATTCAAGAATAACCATATTTGCATGCATCCTCCAACTTGAATTGTTTTATATATATATATATATATATATATATATATATATATATATATATATATATATATATATATATATATATATATTCAACCTTTTAAATATCTCATTTCTAATATCATCGTCCCTTTCTAAAATAACAACATAATGACTTTATATGGAATGTCAACCATATGTTTCTATTGTGCATTAGACAACTCTTCATAACTCATACATGTGAACAATCAATAAATGCAAATTAATAGCTTCAATAAACTAGCTTTATCTAACACTGAAATTATGTATGATGCAGAGGCAAACATGCACGAGAGCAAAATTCATGCATCTATTACTAACAACCCACACATGTCAATGTCAACGAGTAAGAAACTCTCATTCTTTGCTCTGCGTGTTCTAGATTCCATTTTTTCAATGGCATTAAATTAGTATTTTGCTATTACAGTGGCATTCTTCTGCTGGATTATCTGCATTTTGCCTGTTAACAAGGCTTCTCAAGATATCTACAACGTCCAGTTTAACACAAATTCTCCAACAATTTTTCCAGTTAATCGCACTGCATACCATTTTCAGCCTGCAAAAAACTGGATGAATGGTCTGTATATTGTTCAATCGTTTCTCAATTCTTTCGTCAAAATTTTGATTCACGTTTAGTGAGACTAGTTAGATTCATTAGTTTGAATTATGCTTTTCTGTAGCTGTCTTGTTTTTTTCCACATTTGATGGTTCTACTTAATACTTCTTTAGACTTTTTAACTGATTGCAATTGCACTGTTTTGTTTGTCATTGTCCGAAACTGGCAGATCCGAATGGTAAGTTCATTGGTTTCATTTTTTTATTAGTTTAGCATTGAACAACTCTATTAAAGGAAAATAACATTCAGTTGCATTTTTTTGCAGGGCCAATGTTTTTCAGAGGGTTGTACCATTTGTTTTATCAATACAATCCCTCCAAACCTGTATGGGGCAGTATTGTATGGGGACATGCAGTATCCAAGGATCTTATTAATTGGAAATCTCTGGAATCTGCAATTGTTCCGAGCGAGTGGTATGATATAAAGGGTTGCTGGTCTGGTTCTGCAACAGTTCTGCCTGGAGAGAAGCCTGTGATCATGTACACAGGATTGGACAACTCGTTTAGACAAGTCCAAAATATTGCTGTACCTAAAAATGCATCCGATCCCTACTTGAGGGAATGGATAAAGATCCACCAGAACCCAATTATGATTCCAGACAATGGGATCAACGTGAGTTCTTTCAGAGATCCAACCACCGCCTGGCTCGGCAAAGATGGGAGATGGAGACTTTGTGTAGGAAATAAGGAAGATCGACATCACAAAGGGCGGGCCCTCCTCTACACAAGCACAGACTTTGTTAGGTGGACAAAAAGGCAGCATCCTCTACATTCTTCTAAAAGGACTGGCATGTGGGAATGTCCAGACTTTTACCCTGTTTCTCTAAGTGGACAATTTGGACTAGATACTTCTGTTACTGGGCATGATGTTAAGCATGTGTTGAAAATTTCTCTTGATGACACAAAGTTCGAGTATTACACTATTGGAACTTACTTCACAGACATTGATCAATATGTTCCAGGTAATACAAGTGCAGACAACAAATATGGCCTACGATATGATTACGGTAAATTTTATGCATCAAAAACTTTCTTTGATAGTCTTAAGACTAGGAGAATCCTGTGGGGATGGATCAATGAATCGGACACTCGTGACGAGAGCATTGCCAAGGACTGGGCTGGTGTTCAGGTAAAGACTTAAATTAGTTCCCCATACTTAATCAAGCTATGTGATTTTGATAAATCATTTCGGTGTTAATGTAAATGCTTAAATTAATTTCTCAATTCTAGTTAAGCATGCTTATGTGATTGTAATAAATCTTTTTTGCTTTTAATTCATAAAGGCCATCCCGAGATCGATCTGGCTAGACAATATCTCCAACAGCCAGCTGATTCAGTGGCCAGTTTCAGAGCTGGAGTCGCTTCGTGGAAACAGAATATACAAAGAAAATATCGTTCTCGATAGTGGATCCACCGTTGAAGTTTTTGGGCTCAAGCTGCACAGGTATTCAAATATTCAAATGTCATATTGTAGTAGTATTATTCCTACGAATTTTTATTAAAACTAGAGAGAGGTGCCCACACTACAAGGTCCCACATGTTTATTAAAACGGGGGCGATCTTTTAGATGTTTTTTTACTTGATAAGGTTCACGTTATTTTGATCTGTAGCTGATTTAATAAGCATAGTTTTGTCTCATATATCTTATTGTTGACTTTTTTCCTTAGGCTGATGTAGAAGTCTCCTTCAATATGCCGAGTCTCATGGATCTAGAAAAAATGGATCCAAAATTAGACGCTCAACAACTGTGCAGTCAGAATGCAGGGGCTACAAAGACTACGGTTGGCCCATTTGGGCTTCTGGTTTTGGCTTCTACAGATTTCGCTGAACAAACTGCTGTTTACTTCAGGGTTGGGTTGCATCAGAACAAAATAAAAGTACTAATGTGCAGCAATCAGAGCAGGCAAGTCTAAAACTAAATTACTATAATTTGGTATGAAATTACCACACTTCATGAACTAGACATGGAGGAAAACTCCCTTTATTTTAATTTCATAGTTTCAATTGATGTTAGCATTGATGAAAGGCAAAACCAAAATAGCACACTTCTATAAACAGATGAGGATGCAGATTTTACTATCCTCCAACAGACAGTTTACATATCATACTGACAATGTGTCGTTTATATTGTGTAGATCATCTTTGAAAGCAGATGTTGATAAAACAACATATGGAGGCTTTCTATCTTTTTCCTCAAGCCAAAAGACTCTATCTTTGAGAGTACTGGTGAGTCTTATATTAGCTAATTGTAATTTGTTTTCTCATATTAAACTCTTAAAAAAAGATGAAGCAGTGTGAATGTTGATTGCAAAGTACAGGTTGACCATTCAATTGTTGAAAGCTTTGGAGGAGGAGGGAAGACTTGTATAACGGCTAGGGTTTATCCCACTCTAGCAATTGGACAGGATGCTCACTTATACTTATTTAACAACGGATCTACATATGTGTTGGCCAGCACATTGACAACATGGGACATGGCGTCAGCCGAACGGCTTTAATCTCATTGCATACTGCAAGAAAACCAATGCACTCTGTGCTCAACAATTTTTTACTCGGGTTTACCTTCTTTCAATTGTGCACATGACAAAAATCCTGACTTATATTCTATACATATACACATTCCGTAGGATTCCAATTTTAACAACTTTTTTTACATTTTTTATTTAAAGATCTTAGTTTATATTCATGAAAATGTGTCATTTCATATGCCTATAACCATATTCTATCCACAATGTTGTCATATATAGATAAACACAACAGTTTTGATTTAGATTCTCTTCTATGTGGAAAATTTGAATGGCACTAAGAAGGGTCACTTCTCTTCTAGTGTCAGGTTTATATTTGCAACTTCAGCAGGCAATGGTGTGCATTCTCATATCTATCTCGTGTTTATTAAGTTTTTGTCTGATTTATTTTACGTTTCAGGAGGGAATCTCCCTTCTTTGTACTAATTAACTGATTACACATCCCAACGTGAGTTACAATCTTGTTGGAAATGCTCTAAAGTCTAAACATTGTTTCAGACATTCGAAATCGGTCCTATAAACAGGAGATATTGTAAAAGATCTAAGCTCATTCTTCTAAATTGATGTTGGAAAGTATTAATTGCTACCACCGAACAGGAATATATCGTCAAAGACAGAATTTAATTTAGAAGCTTCCCACTGCCCATTCTCGGCATCGGTCCATTCAAATAATTATGACTGCTGTGTTTTGTTCTAGGGTTTTCTACCAACATCCATATCATTCACATGAGTATTGACTCTATTGCAAGACTACAGATTTCTAGATTGTTCTGAGACCTCTATAAATAGAGGCATTTTGTAAGCATTTAAACATGAGATTTTTATCTGATCATTGTGAATCTTGAGTGGAAGTAGAATGTTGTAGCATTCTAAGATGTAATGGAGTTTATTAAGATGATTAATGAAAAATAGTGTTGTAGCACTTGGATTTATAGATTTATATTTCTTTATGAATTTCTATGTTTACTTCCACTCTATCCACCTCCTTCAAGTGGTATCAGAGCAGGTTTGAAGACCATTTGGAGATCCTGTCACCATTTATGACAGACGGTCAAGAAAGGGAGATCCTGTCACCATTTGTGACAGACCTTTGAAAGAGCAAATTGTTTCAATAAATTACAAGTTGAAGAACACCCAGATGTAGCTGAAGATTAAGATCGCTGGCAAAAGAAGATCAAATGCAGTCAAATCTGTTGAAGGCATGAAGGAGATGTTGAAGTATACAGCCGTAGCTGTTGAAGGAATTAATAAAGGACAATAAGGAAGATTGAAGGCAGGTGAAGCTGGTTAAAAAAAAAAGGTAAATTGCTGAAGCATAATCAATTGGACAAACATGCTGTGAAGTTTGTAAGATGTATTTCAGATTGAAGATTTAAAAAATTTTGATTGAAAGATTGTTATAGCAATTAGGTTAGATCTTGATGGTAGTGGTAGCAATTAAGGGGGGAGTGTTGGAAAGTATTAATTGCTACCACCAAACTGGAATATATCGTCAAAGACAGAATTTAATTTAGAAGCTTCCCACTGCCTATTGTTGGCATCGGTCCATTCAAATAATTATGACTGCTGTGTTTTTCTACGGACATCCATATCATTCACATGAGTATTGACTGTATTGCAAGACTACAGATTTCTAGATTGTTCTGAGACCTCTATAAATAGAGGCATTTTGTAAGCATTTAGACATCAGATTTTTATTTGATCATTGTGGATTTTGAGTGGAAGTAGAATGTTGTAGCATTCTAAGATGTAATGGAGTTTATTAAGATAATTAATAAAAAATAGTGTTGTAGCACTTGGATTTATAGATTTATATTTCTTCACGAGTTTCTATGTTTCGGATGTCCATTTGTGCAATTTAAGCCGGATGATTTGTACCTCCGAACTTTCAAGTGAGACGAGATCATTGGATGCAGATGTGCACAAGGGAAATTATACAAAAGTCCATCTCAACCACAGCGTAAGGAACTTTAATATCTCTTTGTTTCTTTGGTTCAACTATTATACTGAAATAAATGTGAGGGTTAAGTTAGTTATTCCCCAGACATGGAAGACCCCAAGGCTAGTGGAATCACTCGGAAAAGTCCTCTCCTTCATAAAATGACAAGTGAACGGAATCTTTGCAATTGCCAAATACTTTATTTGAAATATAAACTGTACAGAATTCACTGTATGCATGTAAAATATATCTGCAATCTGTAGATTTAAGAACAGGGGAGAAAAACAGAGTAAACAGGGTAGAGCAGTTTGAAAACACAAACGCAGAATACTCAATAATCTTTATTGAATGCATATCAGATTACATTTTACGGCATTGCCGGCTGTTTTAAACAGCAATAAGGCTCTTTTTTTATAGAGCTCATAGTTAATGCATAGCTAAAAATAGTAGAAGCGTTTGTTCCAAGAATCTTTTAACTTGCATTGTTCTCCTCATTTGATGACTTCCACATCAACTTGCATGGAAATTGTTTAAAACCTTGCATGGCACTAACATGTGGAGTGGACTCAGCATCAGTTCTCTACACAATCCTCATTATGAAATGCTAAATATCTGTTAAAAAGTGCAATTTACAAAATTAGCGGTCATATTTTAAGGATCCTTAAGATCGTTTTTGCACATCTCGCTTAGGCCAAGAAGAGGCAAATTACGTAGTTAGATTCATATGGGGACTCGTCATTGTGGGAAATGACTGTCAAGAACAGTCTAGACACTTTCAAACTTCGCTCTATTATATTTTTTCAAGGATCTATCGTTCCCCTTCCCTAAGAGATTTTAAACGTTTAAGATTACACTTGTGGTCTATTTTCCTATCTCATTCTGACAATAATAGATGATCACAGTTCATGATCTATTTTCCTTTCTTATTATCTGATTTATAATGAAATATGATGTAAAATTTTGATGATATTTGTTTCCAAAATCTAATCTAAACCCCTATCATCTGTTTGGATCTGTTTAAGAAAATATTTTTTAAAATTTCATTTAAAATTTTCAAGCCATAATAACATATGGGTTCCAATCATGTCTACACCCCAAACAATGACGATTTTGTGACTCCATTGATGTGGGGTTTGCTGAGCTAAATGCACAGAAAAGGAAAAAAATTCTTACTTCCCAAAATCCTTACACAATTTAGAAAGTTTTGCTACAAGAACTAATTTTTTGGCCTTGTCTTGTATAATTTTACAGAGAATAAGAAGTCTTCTTGAGTATCTTGAACATTGTTTGAATATATTTTAGTTTTCACATATGACTAGAATTTAAACAATGGGTTCTCCATAAGGTAAGAAGAAAAAAAATCTGCTCTACAACTTGGTGCCCAAACTGCTTTTTGAATTTCTCGCAAGGCTCATGTTTCTAGGGAACCCTCTCCCCTCCCCTCCCTGGAGACCCACCCATCTCTATTCCCGGCTTTCTTTTGTCTGACTCCGACAAAGCTACTGCGGTGGGTACTTTGGATTCCCTGTCCCTCTCTAGCCCCTACATTGACTAAAAAGCGTGTTGGTTGGGACCTAAACGGCTGAGTCAGATCCCACTTTATGTGTGGCGACTGTTACGGAAGAAGGCACTGAGATCTTACTTCCTAACTTTATCGTGGATAAAACAATGGCAGAATTTCACTTGGCTCTGGTTGGGTGCTTTTACAACTTTCAGCCCACCATTGACATGGTCAGGAAATGGGTGGGAAACCACTAGAAGATGAAGGGGAGTGTGGTTGTCTCTGTGATGCCAGGTGGACTATTCCTCTTCAGATTTACAGTAGCTGAGGACCTCTCCCTTAACCTTTCTGGCTTGTGGCTCTATGGAAAGCACCTACTTACCCTGGCTAAATGGAAACCAGGTTTTGACCCTTCAGCTAATCTCAACAAGATGGCTTTTGTTTGGGTCCGCCTACCTGGGCTACCTCTCGATTTCAAGGATGAGTAGGTTTTCAAATGGATTGGAAACTCTTTTGGACATTACATCTTGGCAAATTTGGTAACCCTTTCAAAATCACGTCTGGTTTTTGCCCATTTTTGTGTTAATGTTTCAATCAACAAGACTCTCACAAATTTTGTGGTTCTTAAATCTAAACAGGGTAAATCGACCCAAGTCATAGTCTATGAGAATGCTACCCTGTTCTGCCAGGACTACAATGCTAAAGGTCATAAAAGGAAGGACTGCAAGGCTCCTAGGCTGCTAGATCTTAAGTTAAAGCAAATTGCTTCAGAAGTCTCACCCCCTGGAAAGGCTATGGAAGCTATTGTTCAGAAGGCTACCTTGAAGGAGGGGCCCCTATCTTTTGTGGTTGCTAAACCCATCATCACTAGTTTGGAGGATAGAGAAATACCTATGAGTAATGGATCGAAGGCTGATGGGGATTTTTCTTACAACAGTGAGTCAGAGACTAAGCACTGTACTAGCCCTACCTTGGAGATATTGTAGACAGAACTTAATGTCATAGACAGAAAGTCAACAGGGGAATCACCTTCTGGCTCTATCAGAGTCCCTGTGATGGAAGTGATCCTTCACCCCATTGGCACGAGATCCCCACGGGTGACCTGTACTACTCCGTCAGTGCCCAAAGCTACATCGAAGAGGGAGGAAATGGATTGGCAAACCTAGCAGAGGAAAACAAGGAATAATAAAAAAATTGATGTTGGGGTTGATACAAAATTAGGACGCCCATTAGACAGGGTCAGAAGACAAAGGAGCATAACACAAGAAATTTCTGCTAGAAGGTAGCAAACCCTGGACTTCACTAAAAAAGGTAAGAAATAATTGTCTTCTCTTGGAATATTCGGGGTCTAAATAAACCCCTAAAAAAGCTAGCTATCAAACAGTATATTTGTGACTATAGTGTAGACATTCTTTTAATCTAGGAAGTTAAAATGTCTTATATGAATTTTGATGCTCTCGTGGGGAGACTCTTTCCTTGGGCCAATTTCTTTTACTTTGAGTCGCATGGGGCTTCCGAAGGAATTTCCACCCTATGGAACCCTTCCAAGGTTTGGGGGGATGCACTCAACTTCTCTCAATACTAGGTCTCATAGTTACTTTCACTTCTTCATTGGTTGTTTGGCACTGTTTCAACATTTATGCTCCTAATACCCGTCAGGGGAGAAAAGAGGTGTGGGAAGAGCTGGCAGCCTCCTTCTTACCTATGTAGAACTCTAAATTTCTAGTGGCTGGGGATTTTAACTCCCCATTGTACCCTTCAAAAAATGCAGAGGCATTATGGATTATACTATTAGCATGGGTGATTTGTCCAACTTTGTCTATCCTAATAGACTTTATGATGTTGACCTAAAGGGAAATCCCTTCATATGGACCAACAATAGAAAAGGGAACCACCTCATTTAGGTTCATCTCGACTGGGTCTTAACCTCCTCGTCTTGGGATATGGGATCAAATTCCTCTTTGGTTTCTCTTCTTAGGACCACTTATGATCACAATCCTTTCCTGCTCAAATGGATGGACGTGCGACACCCCTACCCTGCACCTTTCAGATACGAAATTATGTGGGCCTCCCACGTCAACTTCCGTGAAAGGATATTACAATGGTGGTCTATCCTAATCAAAGGAACGGCCATGTTTAGGATGGCTTCTAAACTGGAGCTCATCAGAGGTGATGTCAAAGGTTGGAACAAAACCACCTTTGGAGACATTTTTCATAAGAAGAAAGTTTTGTCTGAGAAGCTAGAAATCCTCCAAGGAAAGATGGCTACTGGTAACCTATCATTTGACACTACTACATTTGGGGCCAAATTTCAACGGCCATTTGTTAGATTTGCAATGCTCATTTGTCAGAATTTCGACACATAAGTCCATCACCGTTTTTGCATAGAAGATTGCGACAAAAGACCTACCTATCGGTTTACCGACACCATCTCACATCGAAAAGTTGCAAATGACAACAGTTTTGAAATGGCATTTCCTGCAGTTCATCCATCAGAATTTCGCTAACAAGACCTATCGGAAATATACAATCTCTGTCGGAACTGACTGTCAAACCATATTATTTCTGATGGTATAACTGTTGGAATACCAACAGTTAGCATCATATTCTGACAGATCTACCTATCGGTGATATGGCCTCACTGTCGAAAGTTCTATCGAATATTCTCTTTACGACACTTAAACTGTCAGAATAGCGACAGTTCTGCACTATTCTCCAACAGGTTTCCCTATCAAACGTATAGCATTACTGTCGCATGAAATGTCGTAAATTATTTTTTTCTGACATTTTGTCTGTCGAATGCATAGTGCTTCTGTTGGAATTAATTATGAATTGTCAAAAAATAGACAGATAAGCACATTAAAGTTAACACAGCTCAAGAGACCATCATAGGTTGTCTCTTTCTTCGGTCTATATTATTGATAGAATGTTTTACCTTTCATTAGCTCATCAAATCCAGGGATTTGAAAGAATTTAATAGAATATTTTCATGACAGCGTATATTATTTAAGTTGACATTGCATGAATTTATCTACTTCACGCACTTGTAGACTATGAGGATGGCGATAAAGAAGCATTGCCATGGGAGGAGATGCTTCTTCATCGCCATCTTCATAGTATACAAGTGCGTGAAGTAGATAAATTCATGCAACGTCAACTTAAATAATATACGTTGTCATGAAAATATTCTATTAAATTCTTTCAAATCCCCAGATTTGATGAGCTAATGAAAGGTAACACATTTTGTCAATAATATAGACCGAAGAAAGAGACAACCTATGATGGTCTCTTGAGTTGTGTTATCTTTAGTCCTAGCTACCTGTCGATCGTCGAGAATAATCACCGCCTTGCATTTATGTACACTGTAGAAATTGATCACAATCTCGCAAAAACATTTTACACTTGTACATCTCATCAATACTGGAGGCCTAAAGTAATTTTATACGATCACTAGCACATTTCGTGCATGGATGAGAAAACGCTATCGAAAGTTTCTAGATAACCATTTTTGAGAAGAGGAATGAGTGGAGGCCAAAGAAGGGATAATTGTGAAGGTTTTATAGATGTAGGTTACTGATTCATCATCTTTGTACTGGTACTCAATCTGGCCTCCACTCCATATACGTCTTCTCAGAATCTAAAAACTCTCCATCATTGATTCTCGTCATTTTTTCAACATCTCCATGGACTAAGACCTTAAATTATTGAGCTTCTCTTTGTTTTGAGAATAGTTTAACATTCTCTACTTAACAGAGCTAACCACGTGAAGGTGGAAGCTCACCTAGCCTCTCCTAGGAGCCTCTTATGACCCTTTACGACATTTTAAGACCTCTAAGATGTATTCTTAGGGATCGTAAATGGTCGTAAAGGATCATAAGGGGTCCTGGGACACAACAGCTAAGAAACATAAATGTAGGCATCATGGTCACAATTTTTTGGAGACACAACATAATTGAGTGGTTTTTCAAGATGATGCAAAGTAGTGGTTGCTTTGCATCATCTGGGAATAGCAGTCAATTATGTTGTGTCTCCAAAAAATTGTGACCATGATGCCTACATTTATGTTTCTCAGATGTTTTGATATGTACATCATAGTCTGTCGTTGTTGCAACAACAGAGCCTATATTCCATAACAAAAAGGAAGACATCTTTTTAGCCTGGTTCTTGATCCTACCCCAATTGTCGAAGGATCCAGGGCCAGGCTTGAAAGATGTCTTCCCATTCTATCTACAACATTGTGTCCATCCATGATCTCAGGAACATCATCATCTTTCCACTCTTCATTTGCCAAAATATATCGCTTCTTCAAGCTTGCAAAGTAATCTTATTAATAAAAGAACTCTTGCCAACATTAGGATACCCACAGATCAAAATAGTTGATGTTATTGGTGCTTGTGCTCAAGGATATCGATTCACTATTTTGAAATGGCCAAATCATTTTTATTTTGATTGTAGAGAAAAGGAGTGGGAGAAAAGGAGTGGGAGAAAATGAGCAAGTGAAAGCTGATCGAGAGCAAGAGAAGGCATTGCATTTTATTTGATCATAAATGCTCTCTGAAATGACCAATCATGTTTTCTATTCAATTCCTTTTTATGTTTTTTTTCCCCATATTCAGTAGATAAAAATCATGGTGGCAGCCACTTAGCCATCTTTTTGATGTTCCAGGTATTTTACAAAGATACAAGTATGTGGATTTATCGTTCAATTGCTTGTAGTTATTGGTCAAATGCAAATATTTTGTCACATTGCAAGGGCAAGATATCAGTTTGGTGTTTTTGGTTTATGTTAAAAATTGATTTGGTAAAATCTTCAAAAAACACACAACATGTTCTAAAATGTAAAGAAGTTGAATGTTAAATGTAAGATATATATCTCATCCATAGTAATCAAAAGAAAGGACATGAAACTTATGAGGAGATTTACCAAACCAAAAATATAAGCAAATAGGAAACATGGATTGGTACCTTATGAATTGGTTTTTGAGGTGCACAATCTTCATCAATCTCGTCAAAACAAGACCCCTCCTCACGAAAAATGCATTTAACACAAAAAACAAATCTACAAAACTGAACCAATGGTATGTTTAGAACAAAGAAATAGATTGATAATAATATGCTAAAAATTCTATTATGTTTAATACTCGCAAAAGGACCAGTCCCAACAATTCTTAAACATACTTTATCTGATATGATAATAACATGCTAATTAAACTGATAAAGGTGTTATCTGCATTTAATTTGCCAATTACTAATTACACAAAAAACAAATTTACAAAATTGAACCAATGGCATGTTCTTCGTATGTGATTTCTTCATCTTTCGAGCCTCTGGCATCATATTCGACCGCAAATTTCAAATGCATTGCATTTTATTTGATCATGAATGCTCTCTGAAATGACCGCATTCTACTGGTGTCATGCCCTAGCCCGTGCTTTATCTCCATTATTTGATGTTATTGGTGCTTGTGCTCAAGGATATCGATTCACTGTTTTCAAATGTTTGGATCATTTTGGTCGTGACTGTTCCTCTAGTACATAGTCAGGAAATGTAATTGTCTAATGATTATATGTAATGTTGAATGGATTAAATGCTTTATTCTTGGTAGAAGTGAATGGAAAGAGTAGTGTTGGTGTTAGGTTTCATTTATTATTGAATTCAATGGTTTCCAAGATGTGTTGAGGAGTTTGATCCTTGTTTAATGTTAACTGTTCCTACACAATCCACTCATACAATAGTGAAATGCTATGTGATTGACAATTTCATACAACTAGTCCTTTGACATGTATTAAATACAATCCAGTCACTTATTGAATGCTTTGGAGACTACTGGTTTGTGTCCATGCGTTACCAGTGATTGAGATTCATTAAAGGATACAAAACCCTTCATTTTGGGGTTATTGTGTGTGGATTCAAATGTAGGTTTGATTTGGTTAATGTTTATAAGAGATTAATAAAGTATTTAAAGACAATCTTACATGTTTGGAGAGGTTTGAGAGGCACTTATAATGATTGTACCCTCACAAACAACGGCATAGACTGGTTTTACTAAGTTTCATTTCTCTATTTTGAGGTTTCCTTTCTCTGCCACAAGGGTATAGTTAGAGGGTTCATTGACAAAATGATCCTTTGAATGGTTACTATGAATATGAATGATTTGATATAGCATATTGCTCATTTTACTTGAAGTTTGGAATAGTTTGTGCAAGGGTGAAAGTAGTTTTGGTCGTGACTATTCATCTACACAGTCAGAAAATGTAACTGTCTAATGATTATATATAATGTTGAATGGATTAAATGCTTTATTCTTGGTAGAAGTGAATGGAGTTTCCAAGATGTGTTGAGGAGTTTGCTCCTTGTTTAATGTTAACTGTTCATGCACAATCCACTCATACAATAGTGAAGTTACAAAACTGAACCAATGGCATGTTTACAACAAAGAAATAGAATGATAATAATATGCTGAAAATTCTATATATTATGTTTAATACATGCCAAAGGACTAGTCTCAACAATTCTTAAACATACTAGTTATTTGATATGATCAATTGTTAATAAAGGTCTAATTCTATAAACTGCTAGAATGAAGGAAGATTTGACCTAGCCAACTTTTCCTTTTACCACACAAAAAAAATGTGTGATAACTATGTCTACTCCAACCTTAATTGTTTAAGAATTCATCATATCAGATAAAGTATTTAAGAATTGTTGGGAGTTCTATTAGACCTTTGTTGTAAACATGTCATTGGTTTTCAAATGTTTGGATTCACGTTTGTTGATATTACTGGCATATATGTTTAATGACGCCATTGCATATTGTTGTCACTGAAATGACCGCATTCTACTGGTGTCGTGCCCTAGCCCGTGCTTTAACTCCATTATTTGATGTTATTGGTGCTTGTGCTCAAGGATATCCATTTTTTTGAAATGTTGACTGTGGTTATCAAATGGACAGCCTGTGAGCTTCTAGCTAGGCGTCATTTGTATTGATAGCTTAGGGCATCAAATGTATTATATCATTGATAGTTGAGACTTTGTTAAAAGGAAATAGGACAAAGAACGATTCTGATTTAGTTTCTCTATTGTGATCTCTAAGTGGCTTACAACCCTAGAGAAGTATATGCAGATTTACAAATGTAGTTGTAGGATACATAGTAGCCGATAATTCACAAGAAATCCATGCATCCAATTTGAATAGAAATTAATACAAAGAAATAGGGTCCTCTAATGGCCCAATCATCCGGACCTTGACTGTCCCCTCAACCAGTGACCATTCAAAACCGGGTTATCATGCAATTAGTGAATGATCTTTCATTCTCCTAGTTTGCCCTGCATCCAAACATATTGGAAATACACAATACAATGATAACAAGTCTTTCACAATCCCCCTTCCCTCAAGGGACACTATCAACCATCCCTTCCACATAGCATTTCACTATTGTATGAGTGGATTGTGTAGGAAGAGTTAACATTAAACAAGAAGCAAACTCCTCAACACATCTTTGTTGTAAACATGCCACTGGTTCAATTTTGTAAATTTGTTTTTTGTGTTAAATGCATTTAAATGGAACATTAAGCATAGTAATAATATGCTTAATCTATTATTAATTACAGATTAAATGCCCATAACACCTTTATCAGTTTAGCATGTTATTATAAGATACTAAAGAAGACCTACTATTTGTCAGAGAAATCTTCACTGTCCCCCACAATGAAGACAATGAAGATTGACCTCCTGCCCCACAACAAAGAACATTGTAATAAGAATAAGATATAATATAGTGTTAGAATAAACTTTGAACAAAGACATGTAATGCTGGGTATGTGCAAGATCATGAGGGGCCAAAAAGTGGCAATGTGAAAAGTATTCATTTTTCACTCGTCCAAAAGCACATGAAAATGCTTGTTGACTTTTTAGTAGGCTTGGGTGTCAGTACATCTGGGCAAACTTGACACCAAAGCACAGGCTTAATCGGGTACCCGATAACTGTGGCATAAATCTAAAACCCGCGAGCCCTTTTCTTCATTTCTTTCCACATTTTTCTTTGGCAAAATGGCTTCATATATCATATACCTAATATATTTTCAGATACCTGATTTCAGAAACAACAAATTTGACTCTCGAGCATATTCGGTAAGTAATTAATTGTATATTTTTATTATTTTATTTTATTTTCATGCTAAATGTAGCATTTTTTTTTTAAATAGGGTTTTGTATTTATATTTGTAATAATATATGAAATTAGATTGAAATTTAGATTTGTTTTTTATTTAATCGGGCATGGCTGACAACAATGAAGAAAATAACCCTCCCGCACCAAATAACGATCCTGAAAGAAATCCCCCATATCTAAACCCTAAATCTTTAGAAGATTTGATACAAGAAAATTTGAACATAATACGAGGTTTCCAAAACACGTATCAAAATATACCTACATTAGGTCCCATGCTTGCTACATTAAATACAATTATTGGAAATATTGACACACTCACGCAGCAACATAATGTTGCTCTTCATTGGCGTGATGATATGCACACCCAATTTGATGATGGGCTTGACCATGATGGGATTATGGCCCTTAATATAACTAAGGAAGATATAGCTACCCTTTTTGTCAATCCTAAAACTGGAATACCAGTTGACCCCAAAAAGCCCAAATTATCAATAAAATGGTGAACAAATGAAGCAATGCGCACAAACTTTTGGGATCATTGGTGGATGGTTTTTGATAAACCACCCCATAGCAATTTGGAGGTCCCATTTTATTTCATTAAAAATTTGTATGCTGAGTTTGTGCGTGGTCAACATGTTGATTATTGGAGTATGAGGCCCAACATGGGCGTAGGCGGAGGAGCTCCTCAGACTAGGCCATTTGCCCAGTGCCAAAAGGCCACTACCTTTGTCCCCCCCACTGATGTCGCACCCCCTCCTCTAGTGTAGCTTCTCGATATCATTGCAGAGGCTACCTCATAGACTATTAGGGCCATTCATTTACTAAGTGATCAGTTGATCATGCAGACTAGGTCAGTGTTGCCTCTTGTTGTGGATGATGTTGGTGCATCGACATCTCATCGGAGTTCACATATATGCAAGCCCCATATGTGCATTATGTGCAAGCATATGTGCCTCAGACCACTTATTGATTCTGATACATATCGGTTTCATGTTATTGATGAGGAGGATATAGGAGACACAGCTGCAAAGGCTGCAACACCTCATGGAGCATCTACATCTCATGAGAGTGCTCAAGAGGTGCACGCAGAGCCATTGACTCCTGTTGATACGGTAAGAGTAAACATTATAAATAAATTTGTCACATGACTTATTTAATTTTAAAATAATTTATTTATTTAGATTAGTTTTAATGATTGCATGCACTTATGTATATATTATTTTTCCATTTATGTTCAGTCGATGACACAGGAGGAGGTGAGACAGGTGGATGAGTCCACACTTTCGTCCATTTCATTTGGCCTTGATGACTATATGGTATATTATAAATTATGTACCCATTAGTTTTTTTTATATCATTTGGTGTACATGCTAAAATCTCTATCAATTAGAGCAATAAAATTCATACATTTAATTATATATTGTCATTTGATTGTGTTCTTGTAGGGTACAACCGATTTCAGTGGGGGGCATGAGGGGGTTCCTTCATCAGGTGTCGACAATGGAAAGGTAGTTAATTGTTTAAGATTAATTATGCGTGCACACGTATGCCACTTGTGTGTAGTAATAAATATTTTACTTGCACTTTATTGTATAGGGTGTGGCTATTGATGATGTCCCAATAGCTTATCGGCAATGTACGGTTACAGGCATCTCGATTGGGAGTGATAGCCCGATTGTACGTAGAGTTTTACATATTTTTATTTTTATTTTGTAACTAGGGTTGCTATGATGAAATACATTTATATATAATTGACAATCTTTTTACTCTCATAGGTTACTCTGAGTGTGAGGGAGGGCCCACAAGAATCTTTTGTATCTTTGTTGACCAAGCTCACCATTCCAAAGGAGGGATCATCAGATGTAAGTTTTAATTTTAGTTCAATCAATTTGTAATTTTATTATGCTATCATCCTATTTTGTAGATTTATTACTCTATGTTGCACCACTCTACTAATCTCATCATTGCAAATATATATTTATAGGACACAGTTGGTATTGTTGGCATGGTCCCTTCGCTACCCAGGACTTATGCTAGGACACATGTTCGTGGTAGGCGACCGAGAGATTAGGTACAAATATTTGTATTCAGTTATAATTTTAATTAAATTAGTGTTTGAATTATGAACTATATATATATAGATATGTACAAATCATATAAAGTAAGAAATCTAACTTGGGTTTGAACTCATTTTTTATGCAGGATCAATCAGAGCCCAACACTTCTTCAAAGAGGCTACATTTTGATGATCCCCCTATGGCATAGGATGTAGTTTTAGTTTTGTGGTCATTTAGAGATACCACTTCCCACATTTTGAGATGGCATATATGCCACATTATACACCTTAAAACATTTATTTTGTAGACATTTTGAAATGGCATGTGCCATATTTGTATATGGAGATACTTTTGATACATTTGATACTTTGTATATATAGAACTTGTTCATTTATATGTTATATTTTCGTCATCTTTTGCATATACATATTTATTATTCATGTTTATGGAATTGAATGGTCAAGTTATATCTTGACTATGATTATCATTATGATTGAAATTATATCTTGTTGAAGTTACATTTGTTTTTCTTTACTCTAGAATACCTTGTTTATGGAGCTTATTATGTTTAAGGTTTAACTTCTATAGATTTCCTATGTTCTTATGTTTCATACCATTATATATACTCACTTGAGCCACTTAGTACTACATTGTTTGAATACTATGTATATACTCACTATATATATAACTCATCGTATTGGGGTCACTTGAGTCATAGAAAATCACTACCCAATTGTGCTTAGTGCACCTTGGGGTCAATTGGATCAAGTGTGGTTGCGAGTGTTCCAGTGACTCCGTGGGAAAAATGAGGTTGTCATTGGCATTTACCTAGCCAACCAGAGCTGATGGAGTAGACGGTTCATTGCAATGTCAGACAGTTTGAAAGATACGCTGATGAGCTACTTTCAACTAACCCTCACTGCAAGTTTTGGCATCGACTGAGATTGCCTTGCCAAATGTAAATGAAGTTGAATCGCCCAAAACTGAGAGAGGTTATAGTAGACCTCAAAAACATGATCCTGTAGCACCTAACAGTTTGTCAATACCTCTCATGAGCTCTGAGATACGAGCCCCAGAAGATTGCTGCCTAATCGTGCTTAGTGCACCTTAGGGTCACTTGGGTCGAGCATGGTCGTGAGCATTCCCATGACTCCGTGGGTGGAACAAGGTTGTCACTAGTGTTTACCTAGCCAACCAGAGCTAATGGAGCAGACAGTTCAATGCCAAGTCAGATGGTTTGAAAGATATGCTACTGAGCTACTTTCAATTGACCCTCACTGCAAGTTTTGGCATCGACTGAGATCACCTTGCCAAATGCAAACAAATTTGAATCACCCAAAACTAAGAGAGGTTATAGTAGACCTTGAAAACATGATCTCGTATAACTTGACAATTTGTTGATACCTCTCACGAACTACGAGATACAAGCCCCAAAAGATCATTTCCCAATTGTGCTTAGTGCACCTTGGGGTAACTTGGGTCAAGTGTGGTCGCAAGCATTCCTGTGACTCCGTGTGTAGAACGGGGTTGTCACTGGTGTTTACCTGGCCAACCAGAGCTAATGGAGTAGATAGTTCAATGCCAAGTCAGACGGTTTGAAAGATATGTTGCTGAGCCGCTTTTAATTGACCCTCACTGCAAGTTTTGGCATCGACTAAGATCGCCTTGCCAAATGCAAACGAAGTCGAATTGCCCAAAACGGAGAGAAGTTATAGTAGACCACAGAAACATGATCCTGTAGCACCTGATAGTTTGTCAATACCTCTCATGAGCTCTGAGATACAAGCCCCAAAAGATCATTTCCCAATCATGCTTAGTACACCTTGGGGTCACTTGGGTCGAGCGTGGTCGCGAGCGTTCCCGTGACTCCATGGGTAGAATGGGTTTGTCACTAGCATTTACCCATACAACCAGAGTGGATGGAGAAGATGGTTTGATGCCAAGTCAGACGGTTTGAAAGATATGCTACTGAGCTACTTTCAATTGACCCTCACTGCAAGTTTTGGCATCGACTGAGATTGCCTTGCCAAATGCAAATGAAGTTGAATCACCCAAAAATGAGAGAGGTTATAGTAGACCTCAGAAACATGATCCTGTAGCACTTGATGATTTGTCAATACCTCTCATGAGCTCTGAGATACAAGCCCTAGAAGATCGATGCCCAATTATGCTTAGTGCACCTTGGGGTCACTTGGGTTGAGCATGGTCGCGAGCATTCCTATGACTATGTGGGTGGAATGGGGTTGTCACTAGTGTTTAGTCAGCCAACTAGAGCTAATGGAGTAGATAGTTTAATGCCAAGTTGGACAGTTTGAAAGATATGTTGCTGAGCTGCTTTCAGTTGACCCTCACTGCAAGTTTTGGCATCGACTGAGATTGCCTTGCCAAATGCAAACTAAGTTGAATCGTCCAAAACTAAGAGAGGTTATAGTAGAGCTTGGAAACATGATAGCATAGCACTTGATAGTTTGTCGATACCTCTCACGAGCTCCGAGATACAAACCCCAGAAGATTACTACCCAATCATGCTTAGTGCACCTTGGAGTCACTTGGGTTGAGCATGGTCATGAGTTTTCCCATGACTCCGTGGGTGGAATGGGGTTCTCACTAGAATTTACTTGGCCAACTGGAGCTGATGGATTAGATGGTTCGATGCCAGGTCGGATAGTTTGAAATATATGCTGCTGAGCCACTTTCAACTGACCCTCACTACAAGTTTTGGCATCGACTAAGATCACCTTGCCAAATACAAATGAAGTTGAATCGCCCAAAACTGAGAGAGGTTATAGTAGACCTCAGAAATATGATCCCATAGGACTTGATAGTTTTTTGATACCTCTCATGAGATCTGAGATACAATCCCTAGAAGATCTCTACCCAATTGTGCTTAGTGCACCTTGGGGTCACTTGGGTCGAGCGTGATCGCAAACATTCTCATGACTCTGTGGGTAGAATGGGGTTGTCACTAGTGTTTACCTGGCCAATTGAAGCTAATGGAGTAGATGGTTCGATGCCAAGTCAGACGGTTTGAAAGATATGCTGCTGAGCCACTTTCAATTGACCCTCACTGCAAGTTTTGGCATCAACTGAGATTTCCTTTCCAAATGCAAATGAAGTTGAATTGCCCAAAATTGAGAGAGGTTATAGTAGACCCTGGAAACATGATCTTGTAGCACTTGATAGTTTTTTGATATCCCTCATGAGCTTTGAGATACGAGCCCTAGAAGATCACTGCCCAATCGTGCTTAATGCACCTTGGGGTCACTTGGGTCAAGCGTGGTCGCGAGTTTTCCCGTGACTCCGTGGGAAGAATGGGGTTGTCACTAGTGTTTTCTCAGCCAACCAAAGATAATGGAGTAGATGGTTCGATGCTAGGTCAGATGGTTTAGAAGATATCCTGCTAAGCCACTTTCAATTGACCCTCACTACAAGTTTTGGCATCGACTGAGATCATCTTGCCAAATGCAAACGAAGTCAAATCGCCCAAAATAGAGAGAGGTTATAGTAGACCTCAGAAACATGATCTCGTAGCACCTAATAGTTTGTCGATATCTCTCACGAGCTCTGAGATACAAGCCACGAAAGATCGCTACCCAATCGTGCTTAGTGCACCTTGGGGTCACTTTGGTCAAGTGTGGTCGCGAGCATTCCTGTGACTCCATGGGTGGAATGGGGTTGTCACTGGCATTTATCCAGCAAACCAAAGCTAATGGAGTAGATGGTTCAATGCCAAGTTGGATGGTTTGAAAGATATGCTGCTGAGCTGCTTTCAACTGACCCTCACTGCAAGTTTTGGCATCGACTGAGATCGCCTTGCCAAATGCAAATGAAGTCGAATCACCCAAAACTGAGAGAGGTTATTGTAGACCTTGGAAACACAATCTCGTAGCCCCTAATGATTTTTCAATACCTCTCATGAGCTCTGAGATACAAGCCCTAGAAGATCACTGCCAATCGTGCTTAGTGCACCTTGGGGTCACTTGGGTCGAGCGTGATCACGAGCTTTCCCATGACTCCGTGGGTGGAATGGGGTTGTCACTAGTGTGTACCTGGCCAACCAAAGCTAATGGAGTAGATGGTTCAATGCTAGGCTAGATGGTTTGAAAGATATGCTACTGAGCCGCTTTCAACTAACCCTCACGACAAGTTTTGGCATCGACTGAGATCGCCTTGCCAAATGCAAATGAAGTCGAATCACCCAAAACTAAGAGAGGTTATTGTAGACCTCAGAAACATGATCCAATAGCCCTTGATGGTTTGTTTATACCTCTCATGAGCTCCAAGATACAAGCCCTGGAATATTGATTCACAATCATGCTTAGTGCACCTTGGGGTCACTTGGGTCAAGCGTGGTCGTGAGCATTCCCATGACTCTGTGGGTAGAAAAAGGTTGTCATTGGTGTTTACTCAGCCAATTAGAGCTGATGGAGTAGACAATTTGATGCTAGGTTGGACGGTTTGAAAGATATGCTGCTGAGCCGCTTTCAACTGACTGTTAGTGGTATGTTTGAAATTTGAACTGTGAAACTAATCATGATTAAGCTTGTGAAATTTGAACTGTGAAGCTTATTATGTTTGAGGTTTAACTTTTATAGATTGTTTGAAATGATAAAAAATAATATCCTTAAAGCATTATAAACAACAATCAAACATGTAAGAATTCAAACCATGCAAATGACATAAGTAAATGACATGTAAGATCCTTTCTTGGCACTATTGGCCACCCATACATGATTTTGATCATAAGTCCTTATCAAGAGTTTTAGGACATTTAACTTTTAAATCAAATTGATTGTTAAAAATTGTCATTATAGGCTTCAAAAGATCTCAATTAACCATTAAGGATCCTTTTGTCCTTCTATCTCTGATTGGATCCATGGTGACCATAGGCGTCTTCATAGGTGTTCCTACAGAAGTTACAATCCACATACAAAACCAAGTTTATTGACTCAAAATACAATCTAAGAAAGGTGAAATTAATGTATTGAAATTAAGCTTAACAAACTTAGAAAATAATGTACTAAGTTAACGTATTACCTAGTCAAGTGTTCCTGAAGGGTCATCTCTTTGCTTCAAGGTCTCCAATAGTGCTTCATGATTAGTAGTACTAATA
The DNA here is from genome assembly GCA_027943335.1 of Chamaecyparis obtusa. NCBI lineage: Eukaryota > Viridiplantae > Streptophyta > Pinopsida > Cupressales > Cupressaceae > Chamaecyparis > Chamaecyparis obtusa. The sequence goes on from BSBK01006625.1 coordinate 211,562, forward strand.
GTCCAAAGTTCTTTTTTCTTTGGTCTTCCTTGATGCTTTGACAACTTGACATTTGTTTCTATAACAAGGCGTGAATACATGAGAATAGTTTTGTGCTTCTCATAGTCTTCAAATGTGGGAATTCCATTCTTTCTAATCATGTATGTTCATAGCCATGTTCCCACAACAACAACTGAACTAGTAGGATATGTGAACCCATCACCATCTGTCATCAGTTGTACAAGCTTATGTTCACCTTGTACACAATGTGCTAACCAATAATCTGACCTCTCATCATTCCCTATAGTGCAACCAATGCAAAAACATTTGCTGGTGTCAGAAAATCTGAAAGATGGTCATAGTCAACTGAAGTGTCCATGCCATCATTTGTTATAGAGAGTGTCAAAGATAAAGGAGTTAGATACTATGGAACCCATGTATCCACCCACTCACTTGACTCACAATGATCCCAATCATACTAAAAACACATGGGGCAAAAACAAGCCAACTCTCATGTCCAAATGGTCCATGTACTACTATTGGAGCTTCGGAATGAATGCATTTTTGAAGAGTCTTTCACTGTTTGACAATCCAATCTATCTCCTATAGTTCCCTCCTCAACCAACTGAAAGAATCTACGCACTATAGAATCAAGGGTCCCCCCTATCATAATGCTAAAGTACACCAATCAACAATAGAACAAGCATCAAGAAGTACAACACTTGAAATCCTCAATTGCTCCTTAACTATAGCTCTCTTCACACACGCACTTGCTCCGTCATGCTCCCCTTTCCCATGCCCTGACTCAAAAACCCTCCAAATAGGAGGTACACCTCTCTCCACAAGCATTCTACACAACCAATAAAACATTCTGGCATTCTTAAATTGACCGGTGCAATTATCTGACCAAATGAGATGCCTATCCATAGCAATACCATTTTCCTGCAAGAAGTCAAAATAGTTCTAGAAATAATGTTGAACAAAATCATGAGAGTGAGACCTGTCATTGCTCATATAAAAATGGCACTCTTTGATTTATTTTTCTCATCTATTGTGCTATCAGGAGAATGTCTATATGTGATGTGTACAAAAATAGAAACCTAAATGGAATTGTAATATTGAGCTTGAGTCTCATTTTGGGGCTGCAATGTATAGTTCTCTGCAAAGTCTACAATGGATATAATAGTTCCAATGGGGAAAGTGTCCTTACATGTCCTAAATTGTTGATCCAACCATTGAGACTTGTGACTATGCCTTGCATACTTGTAAAAAAGATTTGTCTTGAAATTTGAGATAAAATCAGCAACATTGTATTCTTTTGCAACTAACTCACATCTAGAGCCTTCACCTCCACTCTTCAATGTATATTTCACCATTTCATATACCTTTTTTTGGATGAGTATCTTTCCAAAATTGTGTTCCAAACCTTCATGAAAACATGTTCTAAACTTGGACAAGCCACCACATTCTGAGCACTTGGCATTTAAGCAATCTTTTTTATAAAATAAACAACCATCATCTCTGTGACATAAAAATTGATCTAGCAAGTCTCTTGATGATTTGGGAAGACCACTTGCACCACAATCCTCTAGAATTTCATTAGTATGCAAAGTAGAATGGATGGACCGTAATAATTCATGATGCATTGGAAACTCAACATGATATTTGCAACAACATGTATTCTGAATCTTAAGGGGTACACAATAAAATGGCTTCAGGGATTCAAAAGACCTTTGTGATATTTTCAATGTTGGATGTGTCTCACAAAATTTTTTATACAACATTGTTTGACTTACCTCCACATAATTTTTAGGATGTGGAGTGCGGTATCGATTGCTAGCTCTCAAATTCAAGACATCCTTCACATTTTGTGATACTCTTGAGTTAGCATCCCAAAATTGTTGAATTTCATCCTTGACAACGTCTGTTAGCTTCTTATCAAAACGTGGAAGTCTCCCACCATAAGCCCATGCATCAATTTGAAGCAGATCATCAAGTCTTTCTCTTCTTTCAAGTGCTCTACCCAAAGTTTTATGGTCTATATTGAAGTCAACACAAGTTTGTCTCATCAAACGAGCCTTTCTCAATTGATGACTTACTAAGGAGGTTGTAATAATCCTCTGAGGAGAAACTCTCTTGTCTTTTTCTTTGCTAGTCTTCCCAATGTTATTGAGAGCATTGAAAAGATTCTTCACAACAATGGTATTTCTCTCCATTTTTTTGTTCACATGAATCATCAATTTCACAAGCACAAGTCTCATCTTTTGCATCTTTAACAACTGTGCAAAAATTTGACATTGGTCAACCAATGTCTTGTTTCCAAAAAATTGATCATAAAGTCTTGAAGCCCACAACCTAATGGTTCTATGTGACCTCTTTCCTTCCCAATTATTCATAATGTTCTCCTCAATTTCAATTAACCCTTTAGGTCTTCTTGAAAGCCCCGAATTCAAAGTTTGATTATCTTTATTGCAAGGGACTTCATTTTGCATATAATTTGGAGATGTGTAACGTTCATGTGGTTCTTGTGCAAAATTTTCATTCCCGAAGTCTATATTTTCAATCTCCATCTATACATTTTCAAATTCAACATCCTCTTCACTTACAACTACATTTATGGGGTCCGATTGATTAATGTTTAACATGTTTAACATACCTTCTCTCCTTCTTCGGTGATTTTCCTTATCCTTTTCCCTATATGCTTGAATTTCTTCATCCATCAGCTTCCTCTTGCGTTTAGCCTTTCGATGACTATTGCTTCCCATGGTGAGACCACAAGTCGACAAAAATCAAACAATGGGCCCCAAATCATGTTCTTTTTTCTACAACACCGGAAAAAAGTATAAAATCTCACGATTGTCTGGTTTGTGGGGACAGGGAATATTTTGGTCAAATATTACCTTTTAAAAATTGGGTATCTGATTTCATATAATGTATATAATATATATATATATATATATATATATATATATATATATATATATATATATATATATATATATATATATATATATATATATATATATATATATATATATATATATATATATATATATATATATAGATATATATACATATATAGATATATATACATATATACACATATATAGATATATAGACATATATATATATATAGACATATATATATATATACATATATATATATAGACATATATATATAGACATATATATATATAGACATATATATATATATACATATATATATACATATACATATAGATATACATATACATATATATATACATATACATATAGATATATATACATATATATATACATATATATCTATATAGGTATATCTATATATGTATATATGTATATATGTATATATATATATATATAAGAGGCATATGATATATATAATGTATATATTATATATATACTAATGTATTATATGTACTAGTTAATGTATTATATACTAATGTACTAATGTATTATACACTAATTTTTATTTTTCATTTCTTCTAGGTCTTTAAAGGTGGCTCGCTAAATCTTTGTATTAAATGTTAGGGAATGCATGAAAATAATATGATTTTGAGCATGAGCATGAGTCCCTATAGGGTCATAGTTGTGCCTTTTATAGGTGTCGTAAACCCTAGCTATGCAGAAATGGAGGCTTTGAAGAATAGTTCACTGGAGGTGGATTACAGAAGCAAAGGGCAAGAGAATCACTCTGTTTCCACCATGTGTGGCTATGAAATGGTATCATTCCCTACTTTTTCAATTGGAACACTAAATTGCAAAGGTTCTCAAAATAGGTTTTGGTTGAACTGGAGAATTGTACCACACCTGTTGATAATTCGGCAGCTCAATAGAGTCATTGGGAGGTTAAATAAGAACAACCAGACCCCTTAGGACCCCTTTAGACACATTTGAGCACTCCAATGTGTCAAAAGGGGTCATGGGGACTTCCTAGGGGTCCTAGTACTTCTTATCATGTGTTAGGACCCCTAGGGAGTCCCCATGACCCCTTTTGACACATTTCATCACTCAAGTGTGTTTAAAGGGGTCCTAAGACCCCTTAAGACACACTTGAGAATTCAAATGTGGAAAAAGGGGTCCTAAGACCCCTTAAAACACACTTGAGCATTCAAAAGTGTCAAAAGGGGTCATGGGGACTCCCTAGGGGTCCTAGTACACCTTATCATGCATTAGGACCCCTAGGGAGTCCGTATGCCCCTTTTGACACATTTGAATTCTCAAGTGTGTTCGAAGGGGTCTTACCACCCCTTAAGACACACTTGAGCATTCAAATGTGTCAAAAGGGGTCACGGGGACTCCCTAGGTGTCCTAGCACATGATAAGGCATAGTAGGACCCCTAGGGAGTCCCCATGACCCCTTTTGACACATTTGAATGATCAAGTGTGTCTAAAGGGGTCCTACAACCCCTTAAGACACACTTGAGCATTCAAATGTGTCAAAAGGGGTCATGGGGACTCTCTAAGGGTCCTAGCCCATGATAAGGCATAGCAGGATCCCTAAGGAGTCCCCATGACCCCTTTTGTCACATTTGAATGCTCAACTATGTCTTAAGGGGCCTTAGGACCCATTTTGAAACATTTGAATGCCCAAGTGTGTCTTAAGGGGTCTTAGGACACCTTTAGAGACATTTGAGCAGTCAAATGTGTCAAAAGGGGTCATGGGGACTCCCTAGGGTTCCTACTACACCTTATCACATGCTAGGACCCCTAGGGAGTCCCCATGACCCCTTTTGACACATTTGAATGTTCAACTATGTCTCAAGGGGTCCTAGGACCCCTTCAGACACACTTCAGCACTCAAATGTGTCAAAATGGGTCATGGGGACTTCCTAGGGGTCCTAGTACACCTTATCATGCGTTAGGACCCCTAGGGAGTCCCCATGACCCCTTTTGACACATTTTAATGCTCAAGTGTGTCCAAAGGGGTCATAGGAACCCTTAAGACACACTTGAGCATTCAAATGTGTCAAAAGGGTTCATGGAGACTCCCTAGGGGTCCTAGCATGTGATAAGGTGTAGTAGGACCACTAGGGAGTCCACATGACACCTTTTGACACACTTGAATGCTCAAGTGTGTTCAAAGGGGTCCTTGGACACCTTAAGACACACTTAAGCATTCAAATGTGTCAAAAGGGGTCATGGGGACTCCCTAGGGATCCTAGCACATGATAAGGCGTAGTAGGAACCTTAGGGAATCCCCATGACCCCTTTTGACACATTTGAATGCTCAAGTGTGTCTTAAGGTGTCTTAGGACCCTTTTGACACATTTTAATGCTCAAGTGTGTCTTAAGGGGTCTTCGGACCCCTTCAGACACACTTGAGAAGTCAATTATGTCAAAACGGGTCATGGGGACTTCTTAGGGGTCCTAGCATGCCTTACCACACATTAAGACCCCTAAGAAGTCCCCATGAAACATTTTGATACATTTGAATGCTCAAGTGTGTCTTAAGGCATCTAAGGACCCCTTCGAACACACTTGAGCAGTCAAATGTGTCAGAAGGGGTCATGGGGACTCCCTAAGGGTCCTACTATGCCTTATTACATGTTAGGACCCCTAGGGAGTCCCCATGACCCCTTTTGACACATTGGAATGCTCAAGTGTGTCTTAAGGGGTCTTAGGACCCCTTTAGACACACTTGAGTACTCAAATGTTTTAAAAGGGGTCATGGGAACTTCCTACGGGTCCTAGTATGCCTTATCAAGTGTTAGGACCCCTAGGGAGTCCCCATGACCCCTTTTGACACATTTGAATAGTCAAGTATGTCTTAAGGCATCTTAGGACCCCTTCAGACACACTTGAGCATTCAAATGTGTCAAAAGGGGTCATGGGGACTCCGTAGAGGTCCTAGTACACCTTATCATGTGTTTGGACACCTAAGGAGTCCCCATGACCCCTTTTGACACATTTGAATGCTCAACTATGTCTTAAGGGGTCTTAGGACCTTCAAACACACTTGAGCATTCAAATGTGTCAAAATGGGTCATGGGGACTCCCTAGGGGTCCTATTATGCCTTATCATGTGATAGGACCCCTAAGGAGTCCCCATGACCCTTTTTGACACATTTGAATGCTTAAGTGTATATTAAGGGGTCTTAGGAACCCTATTGAAACACTGGAATGCTCAAGTGTGTCTTAAGGGGTATTAGGACCCCTTCAAACACACTTGAGCACTTAAATGTGTCAAAAGGTTTCATGGGGACTTCCTAGGGGTCCTAGTATGCCTTATCACATGTTAGGACTCCTAGGGAGTCCCCATGACCTTGTTTGACACATTTGAATGCTCAAGTGTGTCTTAAGGGGTCTTAGGACCCCTTTGAACACACTTGAGCACTTAAATGTGTCAAAAGGGGTCATCGGGACTTCCTACGGGTCCTAATATTCCTTATCATGTCTTAGGACCCCTAGGGAGTCCCCATGACCTCTTTTGACACTTATGAATGCTGAAGTGTATCTTAAGGGGTCTTAGGACCCCTTTTAACACATTGAAATGCTCAAGTGTGTCTTAAGGGGTCTTAGAACCCCTTCGGACACACTTGAGCATTCAAATGTGTCAAAAGGGGTCATGGGGGCTCCCTAGGGGTCTTAGTATGCCTTATCACATGTTAGGAGCCCTAGGAAGTCCCCATGACCCCTTTTGACACATTTCAATGCTCAAGTGTGTCTTAGGGGGTCTTAGGACCCTTTCGGACACACTTGAGCATTCAAATGTGTCAAAAGGGGTCATGGAGACTCCCTACACATCCTAGTACATCTTATCACACATTAGGACCCCTAAGGAGTCCCCATGACCCCTTTTGACACATTTGAATGCTCAAGTATGTCTTAAGGGGTCTTAGGACCCCGTCGGACACACTTGAGTGTTCAAATGTGTCAAAAGGGATCATGGGGACTCCCTAGGGGTCCTACTATGCCTTATCATGTGCTAGGACCCCTAGGGAGTCCCCATGACCCATTTTGACACATTTGAATGCTTAAGTGTGTTTTAAGGGGTCTTAGGAACCTTATTGGCACACTAGAATGCTAAAGTGTGTCTTAAGGGGTCTTAGGACCCCTTTGAACACAATTGAGCCCTAAAATGTGTCAAAAGGGCTGATGGGGACTTCCTAGGGGTCCTATTATACCTTATCATGTGTTAGCATCCCGAGGGAGTCCCCATGACCCCTTTTGACACATTTGAATGCTCAAGTGTGTCTTAAGGGATCTTAGGACCCCTTCGGACACACTTGAGCATTCAAATGTGTCAAAAGGGGTCATGAAGACTCCCTAGGTGTCCCAGTAAACCTTATCACATGTTAGGACCCCTAGGGTGTCCCCATGACCCCTTTTGACACATTTGAATGCTCAAGTGTGTCTTAAGGGGTCTTAGGACCTCTTCAGACTCACTTGAGCATTCAAACCCCTTTAGAAACACTTGAGCATTCAAATGTGTCACAAGGGGTCATGGGGACTCCCTAGGGGTCCTACTATGCCCTATCATGTGCTAGGACCCCTAGGGATTTCCCATGACCCCTTTTGACACATTTGAACACTTAAGTGTGTTTTAAGGGGTCTTAGGAACCCTATTGACACATTGGAATGCTCAAGTGTGTCTTAAGGGTTTTTAGGACCCCTTCAGACACACTTGAGTGCTCAAATGTGTCAAAAGGGGTCATGGGGACTTCCTAGGGGTCCTAGTATGCCTTATCATGCATTAGGACCACTAGGGAGTCTCCATGACCCTTTTTAGAACATTTTAATGCTCAAGTGTGTCCTAAGGGGTCTTAGGATCCCTTCGGATACACTTGAGTTCTCAAATGTGTCAAAAGGGGTCATGGGGACTTCCGACAGGTCCTATTACACCTTATCCCACGTTAAGACTTCTAGGGAGTCCCCATGACCCCTTTTGACACATTTGAATGCTCAAGTTGTCTTAAGGGGTCTAAGGACACCTTGGGACACACATGAGCACTCAAATGTGTCAAAAGGGGTCAAGGGGACTTCCTAGGCTTCCTATTATGCCTTATCATGTGTTAGGACCCCTAAGGAGTCCCTATGACCCCTTTTGACACATTTGAATGCTAAAGGGTGTCTTAACAGGCCTTAGGACCCCTTCAGACACACTTGAGCACTCAAATGTGTCAACAGGGGTCATGGGGACTTCCTAGGGGTCCTACTATGCCTTATTACATGTTAGGACCCCTAGGGAGTCCCCATGACCCATTTTGACAAATTTGAATTCTCAAGTATGTCTTAACGGATCTTAGGACACCTGCAAATACACTTGAGCACTCAAATGTGTTAAAAGGGGTCATGGGGACTTCCTAGGGGTCCTAGTATGCCTTATCATGTATTAGGACCCCTAGGGAGTCCCCATGACCCCTTTTAACATATTTCAACACTCAAGTTTGTCTTAGGGCATCTTAGGACCCTTTCGGTCACACTTGAGCATTCAAATGTGTCAAAAGGGGTCATGGAGACTCCCTAGGGGTCATAGTACACCTTATCATGTGTACCCCTAGGCAGTCCCCATGACCCCTTTTGACACATTTGAATGCTAAAGTGTGTCTTAAGGGGTCTTAGGACCCCTTCGAACACACTTGAGTGTTCAAATATGTCAATAGGGGTCACGGGGACTCCCTAGGGGTCCTATTACGCCTTATCACATGCTAGGACCCCTAGGGAGTCCCCATGACCCCTTTTGACACATTTGAATGCTTAAGTTTGTCTTAAGGGGTCTTAGGAACCCTATTGACACATTGGAATGCTCAAATGTTTCTTAAGGGGTGTTAGGACCCCTTCGGACACACTTGAGCATTCAAATGTGTCAAAAGGGGTCATGGGGATTTCATAGGGGTCCTAGTATGCCTTATCATGTGTTAGGACCCCTAGGGAGTCCCCAGGACACCTTTTGACACATTGGAATGCTCGAGTGTGTCTTAAGGGGTCTTAGGACCCCTTTGTACACACTTGAGTGCTTAAATGTGGCAAAAGGTATCATGGGGAATTCCTAGGGGTCCTAGTACACCTTATCATGTGTTAGGACCCTTAGGGAGTCCTCATGACCCCTTTTGACACATTTGAACACTCAGGTGTGTCTTAAGGGATCCTAGGACCCCTCCAGACACACTTGAGTTCTCAAATGTGTCAAAAGGGGTCATGAGGACTTCCTAGGGGTCCTAGTACCCCTTATTACATTTAGGACCCCTAGGGAGTCCTCATGACCCCTTTTGACACATTAGAATGCTCAAGTGTCTCTTAAGGGGTCTTAGGACCCCTTCAGACACACTTGATGGCTCAAATGTGTCAAAAGGGGTCATGGGGACTTCCTAGGGGTCCTCGTACACCTTATCACACGTTAGGACCCCTAGCGAGTCCCCATCACCCCTTTTGACACAATTGAACACTCAAGTGTGTCTTAAGGGGTCTTAGGATGCCTTCAGACACACTTGAGTACTCAAATGTGTCAAAAGGGGTCATGGGGACTTCCTAAGGGTCTGAGTACACCTTCTCACGTGTTAGAACCCCTAGGGAGTCCCCATAACCCCTTTTGACACATTTGAATGCTCAAGTGTGTCTGAAGGGGTCCTAAGACCCCTTTAGACACACTTGAGCATTCAAATGTGTCAAAAGAGGTTATGGGGACTCCCTAGGGGTCCTAGTACACCTTATCACGCGTTAAGAACCCTAGGGAGTCCCCCATGACCCCTTTTGACACATTTGAATCCTCAAGTGTGTTTGAAGGGGTTCAAATATGTCAAAAGGGGTCATGGGGACTCCCTAGGGGTCCTAATATGCCTTATCACGTGCTAGGACCCTTAGGGAGTCCCCATGACGCCTTTTGACACATTTCAATGCTCAAGTGTGTCCTATGGGGTCTTAGGACCCCTTTTGACACATTGGAATGTTGAAGTGTGTCTTAATGGGTCTTTGGACCCCTTCAGACACACATGAGCACTCAAATGTGTCAAAAGGGGTCATGGGGACTTCCTAGGGGTCCTAGTATGCCTTATCAAGTGTTGGGACCCCTAGGAAGTCCCTATGACCCCTTTTGACACATTTGAATGCTCAAGTGTGTCTTAAGGGGTCTTCGGACCCCTTTTGACACATTGGAATGCTCAAGTGTGTCTTATGGGGTCTTAGGACCCCTTCAAACATAGTTGAGCATTCAAATGTGTCAAAAGGGGTCATGGGGGCTCCCTAGGGGTCCTAGTATACCTTATCACACATTAGGACCCCTAGGGAGTCCTGATGAACCCTTTTGACACATTTGAATGCTCAAGTGTGTCTTAAGGGGTCTTAGGACCCCTCCAGACACACTTGAGCTTTCAAATGTGTCAAAAGGGGTCATGGGGACTCCGTAGGGGTCCTAGTAGACCTTATCATGTGTTAGGACCCGTAGGGAGTCCCCATGACCCCTTTCGACACATTTGAATTCTTAAGTGTGTCTTAAGCAGTCTTAGGACCCCTACAGACACACTTGAGCATTCAAATGTGCCAAAAGGGGTCATGGGGACTCCCTAGGGGTCCTACTATGCCTTATCATGTGCTAGGACCCCTAGGGTGTTCCCATGACCCCTTTTGACACATTTGAACACTTAATTGTTTCTTTGGGGGTCTTAGGACTCCTTCTGACACATTGGAATGCTCAAGTGTTTCTTAAGGTGTCTTAGGACCCCTTCAGACACACTTGAGTGCTCAAATGTGTCAAAAGGGGTCATGGGAACTTCCTAGGGGTCCTAGTATGCCTTATCACACTTTAGGACCCCTAGCGAGTCCCCATGACCCCTTTTGACATGTTTGAACATTCAAGTGTGTCTTAAGGGGTCTTAGGACCCCTTCAGACACACTGGAGCATTCAAATGTGTCAAAAGGGGTCATGGGGACTCCCTAGGGGTCCTACTATGCTTTATCACGCGCTAGGACCCCTAGGGAGTTGCCATGACCCCTTTTGACACATTTGAATGCTCAAGTGTGTCTTTAGGGGTCTTAGGACCCCTTTTGACACATTGGAACATGAAATCATTTAAGACGGACAAAAATAAAATCATATTACTCAGAAATGGCAGAGAAAGAAAATGAGATAAACCAAAATTTTCAAATTCTTGCAATTTGTAGCTTCTCTCCGAGCGCAAAACGACAATCCATGGAGCCAAAATTATGGTGAAAATTAAATTCTTTGAGTAAGTCATTAAAAAATGCACAGAATACTGTAATGCATGATTATTTATAGAGAATTTATGGTGAACTATGCTATGCAAAAGCCCGCAATCCCTGCCATATCTCAGAGTACTGATGAGAAGCAAAGGCGAAAGTCTGAGATAGAGGCGGCATTGGCATTGAAGCGGTAAGACATTCTTCATAATATCAGGGTTGCACCATCGAAATGACAAGACTTTCTTCATAATGTCGCACCGCCATTGATCTCTTCTTTAAATTTATTAATGCGGTCGGTTCTACGGTGCTTGCATAATTTACAGTACAGCTGCTCATTTTACCAAACCCTTCCCCGCTCTCCATAATCTTCGACCGGTTCAAAGATCCGTCTGGTTGTTCTTGTTTAACCTCCCAATGACTCTGTTGACCTACCGGATTATCAACAGGCGTGGTACAATTATCCGATTCGACCAGAATCTATTTTTGATATTAATATATAATTAAATAATATTTAATGTAAAATGTATATTATATATAATATTTAATATATATAATATATATAATATATAATCTAATATATAGTTTTTCATATTAATATATATTAAATAATATTTAATGTAAAATTTATATTATATAATATTTAATATATAATGGATATTATAAATATTTAATATATATAATATATAGTTTTTTATATATAATATATCATATGAAGGATGTAGCAATGGGAGGGAGAAAGTGGAGGGAAGGGAAAGTGAAAATTAAAAATTCTGCCATCATTTTCAAGTACCCAAAAATATCGGGTACCCAATTAGGCTCGGTATTGCCTTGTGCACCAAACCTACATGGTAAACTATTGAAATGTCTCAAATACGTGTTTTTCCCTTGTTTCTTTGAGTTCCAGACTTCGACAATGTAGCTGATGACTTTTTTTTCACCTGAATTTGATAAAATGAAAAGGGTATTTTAAGGATATTATCAGCTTTGTATCGATATAATTGCTATCAAATTTTGAATTCAGTAAGTAATTATTAGTTATTTTCTAATTGAGCTACCTCTAAATTGTTGATTTATATACTGATTGAAAAATGACTATAACTTTCAAACGGTATAACATTTTTGAAATCCGAAAAATGTGTCACATTCTATGCTTTGCCTACTATAAGAATTTTTATTTTTTTTGAATTTTGTAAAGTTTTGAATGAGTTAAGGTGGTCAGACATGAAATTTTTTTATTCTAAAAATGTTGTAGCAGAAAATTCATAATTAATTATTTTTTTGGAATAAAATTATAAAAAAATATGCGTCACATCCAAGCATGAGTCTACTACTTATATATTAAATCTTATAAAAAAATATTATCATTTGATCATGATTAAGGTGGTCAGACATACACCTACTTCTTATTTTTTCCTTGAAATTTTTGTACTCCTGTATTGAAATCTATACTTTTCACCAATTATATTAATTTTTTTTTAGAAAAGGTCTAGTAGTTTAGAAACTACATTTAATTTCCTACAGAGTCTATTCTTACAAATTTTTGGTATTAGGTTGATAGCTAGTTCAAATTTTCATGTCAAGTTGACTAACCTTGATTTACTGATTTTTCATTGTCACTTTTGGGCATAGTTTGGCCCCTCATGATCTTGCACATACCCTGCTTAAGTTAATGATCTAAAAAGTTGCAAATATAGGAATTGAAAAAGAAGATAGTGCCAAGAAACATTTTCACAAATATGAAACGTGAGGAAAAGTAATAACATTAACAATGCCAAGATTCACAGCATTACATGTCACCTACGGATGAGTTTCTATAGTGGGTTGCCCAACATTAAAAATATGTTGAGTTTCATTTGAGCTATAACTAAAAGTATCATGTGGAACAGACCCTAAACTTTGACAGTGTTCTCCAACCTTGCAATTCAAAATTCAATCTAGGCAAGCATCAGTAAGTGAAATAAATTATAGACATCAACATTAACATCATCATAATCATTAGAAATAAACTTTAAAGACATTTTTTGGATAGTACTAAGTTTCTTGAAAGTTTTTGTGATGCTTCTAAACTTTAAAGACATATTTTATGGCTTAATGATAACATAGATTAGTGTTTTGTTTTCTGATGGAATGTAGTTGATCATTCATGGTCTTGAAGAAAATTTTGATTGTTTTGATTCTCAAGTCTTGACATTTTTTCTTAATGTGATATAGACTGACCACAAGATGGTTCAGTTGGTCTTCTCTTTCTATTTAATCATTTGTCTTCTTCATGGTGTAAGTGTTCATTAATATTCATTAATGGTGGGTGGTGATTCCTTGGTAATAAAGGCATTGACAACATTCATAATCCTATAGCTCTTTACCTGATCTAGTCACATCATCAACATTGAGGTCATTTTGTCTGGCCTCGGCCTCAACCTCAACCTGCTTATTAACAATGGCCTCTACACTCTACAACTGTAATACAAATTGTTACATTAATCCAAACACCAATTTCAATTAAATTTTTATTACTACACCAATCAATTTAAGATGTTTACTTGTATTACTATGATGCACATCCTCATTGTCATCAACACGCACAGGTTGTGTACGAAAAGAATCGGTAGGCTCCAAAGTTTCTAGATAACCATTGTTGAGAAGAAGAAAAAGTGGAGGCCAAAGAAGGGATAATTGTAAGGTTTTCTAGATGTAGGTTATTGAATCATCATCTCTTGTTGATATATTTTAGATTCTACTCCAAAATGAACAAACTATAGAGATCTAACATAGCTAAACATAGAATAAAGTAAACAAGAAGGGATAGAAGATACCTGGATATAAACCAAGTATACTCCAATCTATATGCCTCAAAGTGTACTAATAAAGGTGCTGAGGAGAACCTGATTAGTAACTTAGTGTTAGTGTATTGAGGAAGAGTCTAGTCCTAACAGAGGCTTCCAACCCTAATCAAATCGTAGTTAACATTGACAATAATTGTTGGTTGTATGGATCAGATCATAATCTGATCTTTATTCATGCTTAGACTTGTTCTTATCTATTAGCCGAAGTTGCTTATCTTTCACACCAATATATGCTGACCTAAGTTTTCTTAAGGTAGAGAATCAAGGTTTTGGGGGAGGGAAGCACGTTATGTTTTTGGTGCTTCTCTCCCTAGAATCCAACACCATATATATATGAATTGAATTATCTTCAAGAGGGTCAACCTGGTCTTATTAAATATATTTAATGTTAAAGCCAAGAGGCTAACCTTGGGCCCTTAACTAATTCAACCAACACATATATAAATGAAATAATAATCTCCTTATTATTATAAATTGCACAAGGGTATTTATTTGATCAGTTTGATCTTGGTCGAAAGGCTATAATTATTAACACTCTGCACTAGTACTCAATCTAGCCTCCACTCCATATACATCTTCTCAGTTTCTAAAAACTCTCCATCATTGATTCCTATCATTTTTTTAGCATCTTGATGGACTGAGACCTTAAATTATTGAGCTTCTCTTTGTTTCGAGAATAGTTAAACATTATCTACTTAACAGGGCCAACCACGTGAAGGTGGAAGCTCATCTGGCCCCTCCTAGGAGCCTCTTATGACCCTTTACAACATTTTAAGACCTCTAAGATGTATTCTTAGGGATCATAAATGGTTGTAAAGGGTCATAAGAGGTCCTGGGACACAACAGCTGAGAAACATAATTGTAGGCATCGTGGTCACAATTTTTTGGAGACAACGTAATTGAGTTGTATACCCAAACGGTGGAGAGCATTTCCTACACCTCTGATTCCAAGTTGACTACATCTATTTCTCATGAATACAAGGTCCTCCAACAGAAATATTAAACTTGGAATTGGGGTGCAAAAGTTGTTCTACATTGCTTGGGTACACAACTCAATTACGTTGTCTCCAAAAGATTGTGACTATGATGCCTACAATTATGTTTCTCAGCTATTGTGAAATCTACATTTATGTTTCTCAGTTGTCGTGTTTATGTGCATGTTTTTTATGTATTTTGGATAGTAAGTCTAATTTAATTTGTCCATGGACTAAGACCTTAAATCATGTAATGAGGATGCTTAGAACACTAGTATATGCAAATCTACAAATGGTGTGTGTTATGAAGTCATGCTCAAGCTTGAAAATGATAGTCAATCCATAGTCAAGGTGAAGGAACAAATGGAACAACCAAGAAAACACTATACATTAAATCATGTGATTGATAGCAGATTGGGGCTCACCTGAGCCATAAACATGAAGAATTGATCTAAAAAAAGATGTAAACCATATATATGCACACTTGTGGCAAAGAGAAGTTACGTCATATCCATATTAAAATATTAGTTACAATATGAAAATACTAAACTAACTAACTCCTGAGTTCATCTCTGCATATGGTCGCAACAAAGATATGTGATTACAATATAGAGAAGGCATCGTAAAAATATAATTTTAAAATTTGCTCTAGCCTGACATGTTTTGCACTCAAATCCTTCATCACGGATAAGTGGAGATGGGCGGATAGATGCAGATGAGTTGTCATCGACCCAACTAAAGTATCTATAGCCATTATTTCCCTGTGATGCCCAGTCTACATTAGTTCTTATATTATAATGAATAGTATTTACATTAGAAACATTAAATATATACACATCAGCAACCTTTTCTCTATTTGAGCAGCACCAAAATTGTCATCCAGGGTTGTTCGATGTCTATGAAGTTTTCAACACACACTACCCACCACCACATCGACAGTTTGGCACATTGACAAGAGTCATCGAGCCTATATATCAATAATGCACCGCACCATCGTTACTACATTTATTATTTTTATATGATTATTTTTATATGAAATACACCAAGGAGTACCATCAGAAATATTAACCATTTACAATAATGAAAAGTAAACCTAAATCAAATAGATCATTTTTTTATCAGCATGTGTAGTCTCTATGTATATGAAAAATGAAAGAAATATGAAGCTGAAATAAAATAGTGAACAAAATAGTATTCGATCCACATAGACTGAATGAAATATACCATCAAAAGAAGGTGACAAAATCCTGTCATGAAGCACAGACATAGGAAATAAAAAAGGGACAAAAGACAAGAAATAAGAAAAATCATTACAACTATAGAAAAATCATTTATACTACAATCAAAAAAAGAAACACTCTTTGTCAACAATTTTCAAAATCATTAGGACTATAGAAAAATAATTAAGACTATACAAAATCAAATTTTAGAAATGGATGGTTCTGATGCTTTTCCATTACAACAATTGAGCATTCATCATTTGGTATTGTGTATTCCATTTAAGTATGTCAACAATGTTCAAAATCCTGTCACCAAGCACAGCCAAGAAATAAGAAAAATCATTAGGACTATAGAAAAATCAAGTTCTATAAATGGACGGTTCTGATATTGCTTTGCCATTACAACAATTGAACATTCATCATTTGGTACTTCTTGGTGTATTCCATTTAAGTTTTTTAGTTGTCGTGTTTATGTGCATGTTCTTTATGTGTTTCGCTTCTCTTCCTCGCAAGGGATGCATCAATAGGTAATTGATTTGAAAGCATAATGATTTGACAATCTTTTTTTAGGATAGGCATAATCATCCTACCAACCTTAATTAGAAACATTTTTTATATATGTCAAGTACTTATAATCAGTATGCCCAAAAAATAGAGACTTAGTAGTAAAAGCATGTCCTTTGGTTTACTAGTTTACTTATAATCAGTATGTCCTTTGGTTTACTAGTTTAATCTGGTTTAAGAATGGTTTGTTTCATGTTTGAATGTACCATTGAATGAAGCTTGGCTATATTAAGTACAATCTTAAGACTCGTGACTCTTCAACTTCTCTTGTTTCCTTCAGACCTCCAAACATCTGTACTTTGAGTAGCCCTCCAACAAATGGACTTGTGATGATTTCAACAATAGTACATGTGTAGGAGGACTACTAAAAGTACTGCTTAGGCAAATCTGAATGTTCATCACCTATGCATATAAGAGTTGATCATAGAAGGTATATGTTGTTGGGTAAGCTCCCAATAATGCTCAGGTAAATATGCATGTTCATCACCTATGCATATGAAGTGGCTCTAATGGAAGATACAATCACTAAATTCTGCATACTCCTTATTTTGTTCTGCCTTGATATTGTTAGACATGGTCTTTCTTGAATGTAATGACTCCTTACTTGTACATTGACTAGAATGTTGGTGGAAGAAGGATGATTTGTTTGCAACCATTTTTTCAACTCTAATTTTCTCAACACAAAGGGACATTTATCATAGCCATAGAAACATGATTATTTTAAAATGAAATACACCGAGTACCATCAGAAATATTAACTATTTACAATCATGAATAGTTAACCTTAATCAAATAGCTCATTTTTTTATCAGCATGTGTACTCTTTGTGTATATGAAAAATGAATGAAATATCAAGCTGAAATAAAATAATGAACCAAAATTCAAATTCAAGGCCTAATTTATCAAGAGCAACAAACATTAGGATGAAAGAAAAATCATTAAGAGTATAGAAAAATCATTAGGACTATAGAAAAATCATTAAGACTAGAAAATCAAGTTCTAGAAAAATCATTAAGAGTACTATAGAAAAATAATTAGGACTATAGAAAAATCATTAAGACTACAAAATCAAGTTCTAGAAAAATCATTATGACTATAGAAAAATCATTTAGACTATAAAACCAAGTTCTAGAAATGGACGGTTCCGATGCTTTGCCATTACAACAATTGAGCATTCATCATTTGGTACTTCTTGGTGTATTCCATTTAAGTTTTTTAGCTGCCATGTTTATGTGCATGTTCTTTATGTGTTTGGCTTCTCTCCCTCGCAAGGGATATGTCGATAGGTAATTGATTTGAAAGCATAATGATTTGACTATTCCAAGTAATATTTTTAATCCTTTGAAGTTTCTCATGATCTTGATGTAAGTTGATTGGATTAAGAAATTTGGGGATCCAATAGGACTTTAGGGGAGTTCAATAAATGTTTTGGAAGACTTAGAGGAACTATTAGCATGACCATTCCTTCATCTACAGTGAGTTAGATTGAATTTGCTAAGTTTTTCCTTTGTTTTGAAGTGTATTTTGTAATCTATTTCCTTTCCATGGACCCAAAGACCTAGGACCCATGGAAAAAGGATACTAACAATGTATTATACAACTCTAATGTTTTTTACTTGCAGAGATTTGAGAAAGTAAAGAGAACACTGGCTATGTTTAATGTTAACTGTTCCTGCACAATCCACTCATACAATAGTGAAATGTTATGTGATTGACAATTTCATACAATTGGTCCTTTGGCGTGTATTAAATAGAATAGAATTTTTAGCATATTATTATCATTCTATTTCTGTAAACATGTCATTGGTTCGGTTTTAATCTACTGCTATTGTGCTCTAGCCCATGCTTTATCTCCATTATTTGATGTTATTCACTATTTTGAAATGTTGACTATGGTTATCAAATGGAAAAAATAGAAAAAAAAAAAAATTTACATGAAATTTTTTTTACAAAACTGAACCAATGGCATGTTTACAACAAAGAAATAGAATTATAATAATATGCTAAAAATTCTATTTTGTTTAATACACGCTAAAGGACCAGTTGTATGAAATTGTCAATCACATAGCATTTCACTATTGTATGAGTGGATTGTGTAGGAACAGTTAACATTAAACAAGGAGCAAACTCCTCAACACATCTTGGAAACCATTGAATTCAATAATAAATGAAACCTAACACCAACACTATTCCTTCCATTCACTTCTACCAAGAATTTCAGCACAAGCACAAGCTATTCCAAACTTCAAGTAAAATGAGAAATATGCTATATCAAATCATTCATATTCATAGTAACCATTCAAAGGATCATTTTGTCAATGAACCCTCTAACTGTACCCCTGTGGCATAGAAAGGAAACCTCAAAATAGAGAAAGGAAACTTAGTAAAACTAGTCTATGTCACTATTTGTAAGGGTATAGTCATGATAAGTGCCTCTCAAACCTCTCCAAACATGTAAGATTTTCTTTAAATACTTTATTGATCTCTTCTAAACATTAACCAAATCAAACCTACATTTGAATCCACACACAATAACCCCAAAATGAAGGGTTTTGTATCCTTTAATGAGTCTCAGACACTGGTAACGCATGGAAAGTCAAACCAGTAGTCTCCAAAGCATTCAATAAGTGACTGTATTATATTTAATATCACGCCAAAGGACCAGTTGTATGAAATTGTCAATCACATAGCATTCCACTGTTGTATGAGTGGATTGTGCAAGAACAGTTAACATTAAACAAGGAGCAAACTCCTCAACACATCTTGGAAACCATTGAATTCAATAATAAATGAAACCTAACACCAACACTATTCCTTCCATTCACTTCTACCAAGAATAAAGCATTTAATCCATTCAACATTACATATAATCATTAGACAGTTACATTTTCTAACTATGTAGAGGAAGAGTCACGACTAAAATGATCAAAACTACTTTCACCCTTGCACAAGCTATTCCAAACTTCAAGTAAAATGAGCAATATGCTATATCAAATCATTCATATTCATAGTAACCATTCAAAGGATTATTTTTTCAATGAACCCTTTGACTGTACCCCTGCGGTAGAGAAAGGAAACCTCAAAATAGAGAAAGGAAACTTAGTAAAACTAGTATATGCCGCTATTTGTGAGGGTACAGTCATGATAAGTGCCTCTTAAACCTCTCCAAACATGTAAGAATGTCTTTAAATACTTCATTGATCTCTTCTAAACATTAACACATGGACAGTCAAACCAGTAGTCTCCAAAGCATTCAATAAGTGAATTTGAATATTTGAAAACTTTCCTAATCAGTTAGAGGGATTAGTTGAGTGTTTAGACACTAAAAATTCTTAAACATACTTTATCTGATATGATGAATTGTAATATCAGCAAATATGAATCCAAACATTTGATAATAGTGAATCGATATCCTTGAGCACAAGCACCAATAACATCAAATAATGGAGATAAAGCATGGGCTAGGGCACAACACCAGTAGAATGTGGTCATTTCAGTGAGGATTCATGATCAAATAAAATGCAATACATTTGAAATTTGTGGTCGAATATGATGCCAGAGGCTTGAAAGACATTGGCCATCAAAGATACCAATCAAAGATGAAGAAATCACATACCTTCTCTCATGCTCATCTTGCATGAAGGAAGATTTGATAGCCAAATCTTCCTTGTACCACATGAAGAACATGTCATTGGTTCAGTTTAGCATGTTATTATCATATCAGATAAAGTATGTTTAAGAATTGTTGGTAAGGATAGGAATAGTGGAGATTCTAGAAATATCCCTCTAACCGATTAGGAGTGGTTGGGGAAGTTGAGAGGAAAGTTTTCAAACATTCATATTCACTTATTGAACGCTTTGGAGATTATTGGTTTGAATGTCCATGCGTTACTAGTGACTGAGATTCATTAAAGGATATAAAACCCTTCATTTTGGGTTATTGTGTGTGGATTCATCTGCTTTAGCCAGGAAGATCAAGAAGATGGGACAGGAGGACATTGTGGTAGAAGAAGTATTTAAAGAAGAAACAAGAAGCAATATAAAAGTTTTCAAGAGTTTGGAACAACATTTTAGAATCCATGAATGGTATGGGTAAGGTGACCTTCATTCTTGGCCATGACTTCAATGAAACATTGGATATGGCTGATAAGAAGAAGGGTCACTTGTTGATAGTGTTCCTTGAGGGAAGGGGGATTGTGAAAGACTTGTTATCATTGTATTGTATATTTTCAATATGTTCAGATGCAGGGCAGACTAGGAGAATGAAGGATCACTCACTGATTGCATGATAACCTAGTTTTGAAGGGTCACTGGTTGAGGGGATAGTCAAGGTCTGGATGTTGATAGTAATTCATTG
This sequence comes from Chamaecyparis obtusa, assembly GCA_027943335.1. Taxonomy (NCBI): domain Eukaryota; kingdom Viridiplantae; phylum Streptophyta; class Pinopsida; order Cupressales; family Cupressaceae; genus Chamaecyparis; species Chamaecyparis obtusa. Next base: position 232,638 of record BSBK01006625.1, read on the forward strand.
AGGGAAGGGGGATTTTAAAAGATTTTTTATCATTGTATTATGTATTTCCAATATGTTTGGATGTAGGGAAGACCAGGAGAATGAAGGATCACTCATTGATTGCATGATAACCCATTTTTGAAGAGTCACTGGTTGAGGGGACAATCAAGGTCTGGATGTTGATAGTGTTCCTTTAGGGAAGGGGGATTGTGAAAGGCTTGTTATTATTGTATTGTGTATTTCCAATATGTTTGGATGCAGGGCAGACTAGGAGAATGAATGATCACTCACTGATTGCATGATAACCCCACCAAGCATTCTTTCCTTTAAGTTTCCATAATATCTCAAAATATGATCATTATTCTTTACTTTCTTCTATATGCTATTCTTTCTATGATTTTGTTATCTTAGAAATATATCAAAAACATTGTAGATGTGCATATAAAAGTAAAATATTGTCCTTCAATTGTTCCACATTGAAGCATTTCCTCTTGGGATTATTCTCTTCGTTTGTACAATATCTATCAAAAATGGTTCCCATATTTCTTCAAGATCTATTTTAATCTTTATACTGCAATTTTTATTAGATTTGACCAATAGTTGATTTCATTGGTATTTTATAGCATATACTACTAATGTGAAATGCGGAGAGAAAGAAAGAGACACTAGGTATGAATTACATGATATACCCATCATCACTTAGCACTTAAATAATAAATTATGGACAGGGAACAACTCCCTAACTTTTGGATGTTTGTTTCATGTTGGCCTCTTATTATATGCAAAGGTAGGCCTATCTTAGGCTCACAACCATAGTGTAGGGGCCATAAATTATGGATCCCAAAATAGTGCACACTTATATTAAATTAGGTTCACTATACTACAAGGGAATGGAAACCATGCAATAGTGCCTCATGGGGATGGAAGCAACCCTTCACTAAGAAGATGATTGTGTCTACAATATTTACTAGAGGCAAAGAACATAATTTGGTTCCAGTAATTACTCCTAGAAGATAATGGCACCCAAAAAACACTTGGAAAAGATAGCACTCACTATATCTTTTATCACTCATTTAAAGTTGGGACAATAAATCTCAAAGATTGATCAATGAATTCTTGAACACAAAGAACCATTGACAGTTATGATTCATGTGTACAATAGCCAACAACCAGTTGTTCCAATCATGGTGTCCAATAATTATGTTAGAAAAAGCACCTACAAATCCCTTACACAACCATAATAGATTCAAACCATGAACTGTAAGAACCTAAAAATGGGACTAAGAAAGATACAACCTAAACAAATCTTGGTCATATTCCACCCTATTGTAAGGCCCAAGAAGTAACTCTATCTTAAAGCTACACATTCCTCTAGATGAAGCATAGCAATACTTGAATGAATATAGGAATAATTTGATGTACAATCTTTTGCTAGCTTGGTTTGTGGGTTTTCCACATAATATTTTCCCTTTAACCACATTTATAGTTTGAGAAAATTAGAAAAAATTGTTTTAGATTTATATTATCCTTTTGAACTAGCACACTGCCATCAAAATGCATAATCATTGGTCATATCAAGAAAATTCCTATTGATTAGTAGGATATCCTTATAAAAATTTGATGCATGGATTTCTTGTGAATTATCGACTGCTATGTATCCTGCAACTATGAAAGGAATAGTGTTGGTGTTAGGTTTCATTTATTATTGAATTCAATGGTTTCCAAGATGTGTTGAGGAGTTTGCTCCTTGTTTAATGTTAATTTTTCCTGCACAATCCACTCATAAAACAGTGAAATGCTATGTGGAAGGGATGGTTGATAGTGTTCCTTGGGGGAAGGGGGATTGTGAAAGACTTTTTATCATTGTATTGTGTATTTCCAATATGTTTGGATACAAGGCAGACCAAGAGAATGAAGGATCACTCACTGATTGCATGATAACCCAGTTTTGAAGGGTCACTGGTTGAGGGGATAGTCAAGGTCTGGATGATTGGGCCATTGGAGGACCCTAGTTCTTTGTATTAATTTCTATTAAAATTGGATGCATGGATTTCTTGTGAATTATTGGCTACTACGTATCCTGCAACTGGATCCATAAATTTGCATATACTTCTCTAGGGTTGTAAGCCACTTTGGGATCAAAATAGAGAAACTAAATAAAAATCATTCTTTGTCCTATTTCATTTTAACAAAGTCTCAACTATCAATGATACAATACATTTGATGCGCTAAGCTATCAATACAAATGGCACCTAATTAGAAGCTCACATGCCGTCCATTTGATAACCATAGTCAACATTTCAAAAAAATGAATATCCTTGAGCACAAGCACCAATAACATCAAATAATGGAGTTAAAGCATGGCTAGGGCATGACACTAGTAGAATGTGGTCATTTTAGTGACAACAATATACAATGGCATCATTAAACACATATGCTAGTAATATCAACAAAGGTGAATCCAAACATTTGAATACAGTGAATCAATAGCCTTGAGTACAAGAACCAATAACATCAAATAATAGAGATATAGCACTGGCTAGGGCATGACACCAGTAGAATGTGGTCATTTTAGAGAGCAACTCCCTCAACAATAAAATGAAATGCATTTGAATATGATGCCAGAGGCTCAAAAGATGATGAAATCACATACCTTCTCCCACACTCATCTTTCGCTCCTTTTCTCCTGCTCTCCAATCGAAATAAAAATGATGAGGCTGTTTCACTTTTTTAAAAAATTTATACCCCAAATCTATTGGAGTTCCGATGGTCAATTAAACACCCATTGTAATACCAACATCATCAAGGCCTATTACAAAAAAAAACACCAAATTCATAAGAAAAGGTTACACGTTGGAAACTTCTGTTGAAATTTGGCCCCAAATGTAGTAATGTGACCTTCACAATGAAGAAGAAAATACTAGAAAATTCTGGAAGGATACTCTAGCCAATGAAGAGGTCTTCTGGAAATAGAGATCTAGGGTTTTATGGCTCAAAGAGGGAGACCGCAATACGACCTTTTACCATCAATCTACATGTAAGCACAAGAAATAAAATTCCATCAGCACTCTAACAAATACTCTAGGTGATGTGATCTCTGACCCTATTATTCTTGGAAATCTGGCCACTGATTATTGTATCCAATCCTTTACTAATATGAATGTTGTGAACCTTTTCAACCTTCAAAATCAACTTATATCCCAATTACCTAGGGTTGTTGTAGACAACAACAACAATACCCTCCTTTCCAAGGTCACTGATGAGGAGGTTCGAAAAGAGGTGTTCCCTATGGGACCCTATAAGGCCCCAATCCTTGATGGATTCCCCCACCCACCTTTTTCCAAAATTTTTGGGACATTATGGGTTATGATGTGACTCGTGTGGCCCCACTAGTACATTTGACCTAGTTTTTCTACCAAAATTTTCAACCAAAAAATAAAAAGGTTTTTCTTGGTCGGATTATATAAAGAAAACTTTGGTTTTTTTTTAATGTATGCCCATGTTTGTCAAAATATTGACAAATTCCATGGTTGTCAAAATTTCTACAAACACGGGCATAACTTTAATAAAAAAGGGAATTTCATTTCTCATTTCATTATTCTTAACCAATGAATTAGAAGGGCAGCACGCATGCGAAAGAGATTGAGCTTAGAAACCTTAACCTGGGGTTTTTAGAGGTTTTCCATTCTTTCTCTCAACTGTTTAATTTACTGGATACCCAATCTACATTATCATTTGCTTCGAGACTTATTTACTATTTGATTTATGCTTCAAGACTGGTTTTACACCTCCTAATTGCATACATTTGGGTTTTACACCTCTTGATTGCATACATTTGCATACATTAGGTTTTTACACCTCCTGATTGCATACATTTGCATACCCTACTATAGTTGAATTCCCAGAACTGCACGGCTCTAGCCAAGCCATTTGTGTTTGATTTGCATAAGATTTCATGGATGGTTTCCCCTTGTTCCAAAGCTCCAACTTGACCACAGGAAAGGAGTATGCTAGAAAAGGTTGAGGAGTCTAGCTACATCCACCAATTGCATTTGCTTAAAATTTTCTAATGTCTTTTCAACAAACCCATTTTGAACATATCCTCCAATCATGGCAGTCCATGAGATGAAATCTCTTTGAGGCAATCTGTCAAACAATTTACATGATTTGTCTATGTTTCCACATTTAACATACATGTCTACTAAGGCACTGAAAACTAAAACATTTGATAAAAATCCCCCCTCCATTATGCTTTGATGGATATCAATGCCTTGTTCCAAAGCTCCCATTTTGTCACAGGTTGGAAGGATGCTTGTAAAGGTTGTGGAATTTGGCTTTACACTTTCCAGTTGCAATTGTTTAAAATTTTCCAAAGCCTTTTCCACAAATCCATTTAGTTCATAGCCTATAATCATTGTAGTCCATGATACCACATTTCTTTGAGGCATTTTGTCAAAAAATTAACATGCCTTGTCTATCCTTCCACATTTTGCATACAGGTCTACTAGGGAGCTTACAACTATAACATCTGTATGGTGCAAGGGAACCTCGCCATTTTATCATTATTAGAATATTGATATATTTGAAGTCATTTAGAACTTCATGGGACATGTATTAAACTATGTTTTAATGTTTTCAATGTATTAAAAATTGGTTTAAAAGATATTTGTAACCGAATAGAATACAAGGCGTCGAAGGGTAAGTGAATAGTTTCATAACTGTCCAAGATTGTCTTTAAAATAAACATTATTTTAATCATAGGGAGGTGTATCAATAGAGAGTGAGTTACAAGAGAAAGAAGAGGAATTGTGGCATGAGTTGGGCTCTCTGGCCTCCAGCTAGAGAGCCACCAAAATATGTATTCCTGCATTTTAATGAAATGTATTTGTAACAATAGACAATCATTGGCGCTTCAGATTTCATGATGTTATTTATTTTATGTCTCCCATAATTTAGTTTTCTGATCTAAGTTATGTTTTAGTCTTGATAGTAGTCTGGGTTTATTGAGTTACCAATGAACTATATTAAATTCTTGATTGTTTATAATTCAATGTATAATAGTCCTAATTTGGGGACGTCAAGACAATATAGCCCGCAATTATATGATGGGTATCAATTGAATATGGCTAGTATCAGGTTTTAAGAGTTGTCAAAATTGATATTAAAAGGTCATTCTTTTCATTTTTATGTATCGGTTCATTTTGTCAGTCCTGATTTGGGATGATGGTGTTGAGTTTTATGTGGCAAAGAATCAACTCAAAGCTCGATTGCAAATTCCTGAATGTTTCTATGTATGAAACGGTTTTTCAAAGAAACGGTTACACTTTCTCATATTGGTTTTGAATAATGCTAATTCTGGTTATATTGCAAGGAGCCCAAGAGACATCTCTTTCAACAATAATGTTGAAATAAAACTAAGAAGGGAATATTGTTTTCAGTTTGATTGAAGATTATTCCCAATTATAATGTACAGTGTTGGTTTTTGATATCAAGCTTCTTCCATCAAAAAGAAAAGAAATCGATAGTTTCAAATGCATTACAGGTGAATGGAATTTCAGATTTTGATAAGCATATGGATTTTTGTCACATGAATAAATTTAGAATTTGGGTTGTGACTGTGATGTGAGGATTGAATAAAACTTTTGCCTCTAATCTATTATTTTATGATAGTCAATTTTAGTCTCAGTATAGAGACCGTAACTTTAAATATAACTGTTGGCTCTTCACAATTTTGAAATATGTTTGACAAAACTTAGTTTGGGATAACTTCATCAGAGTGATCAAGGAAAATATGGCTTGGTTAGAAAGTTATGAAGGACTAAGTACGGCTCTATACAGAGTATCTCATGATTGAAATGTTTCAATGTTGAAGTGTGAAGATTTGTGTTTTGCCACTAATAAATGATTAGAAGAGATTGATATTTGGAAAATGTAGATTGTGGAATGCCATCGATGCCCTCTGCATTAGATTGGTATCAGAGCTCAAAAGATTATGAGCATGTAGATGGAATCTACACTAGGTAGTATTGTGGTTATTTTGTTTTGGATTCTTGTTATGATGTTCTAGTTGCAGATTGGTGCTAGTTCACTCGGCTGTAGGAGGTGGACAGGAAGTCTAGCAAGAGGATCATGAGAGATGATCCAGGGCCAGAGATGATGGTCCTTTGTGTGTCACCAAGAGACTGGGGGGAGAGGCATGATGGGACTCCCAGGTGAGGGACAGAGTTTGTGATGTGGCATGGATGAGTGGATTGTGCAATGGTAGAAGCACCATTCAAGGCGGCTAGCGTAAACACCAATGATTGGAGCCACAGTTGAGAGAGATGAAGAAAGCAGAGGAGGCATCAAAAAAATGATGGTGAAGAGGAAAAGATTTTATAGATTCTCACCAATGCATTTCCATGAGCATATGGAAAACTTTGAAGCTCAGGAGTATGATGTAGGGGCACCTCACCATTCGCTCATTATTAGAATATTGGTATATTTGAAGTCATTTAGAACTTCATGAGACATGTATTAAACTATGTTTTAATGTTTTAATGTTTTCAATGTATTAAAAATTAGTTTAAAATATATTTGTAACCGAATAGAATATGAGGGGTCAAAGGGTAAGTGAACGGTTTCATAACTATCCAAGATTGTCTTTAAAATAAACATTATTGTAATCGTAGGGAGGTGTGTCGAAAGAGAGTGAGTTACAAGAGAAAGAAGAGGAATTGTGGCATAAGTTGGGCCACCGAAATATCTATTCCTGAATTTTCATGAAATGTATTTTTAATAATAGACAATCATTGGGGCTTCATATTTCATGATGTTATTTATTTAATGTCTCCTGCAATTCAGTTTTATGATCTAAGTTATGTTTTAGTCTTGATAGCAATCTGGGTTTATTGAGTTACCAATGAACTGTATTAAATTCTTGGTTGTTAATAATGCAATGTATAATAGTCCTAATTTGGGGATGTCAAGACAATATATCACACAATTATATGATGGTTATCGATTGAATATGGCTAGTATCAAGTTTTAAGAGTTGTCAAAATTGATATTAAAAGGTCATTCTTTTCATTTTTATGTATCAGTTCATTTTGTCAGTCCTAATTTGGGATGATGGTGTTGAGTTTTATGTGGCAAAGAATCAACTCAAAGCCCAATTACAAATTCCTAAATGTTTCTATGTATGAAACAATTTTTCAAAGAAATGGCTACACTTTCTCATATTGGTTTTGAATAATGCTAAGTTTGGTTATATTGCAAGGAGCCCGAGAGACATCTCTTTCAATAGTAATGTTGAAATAAAATTGAGAAGGGAATATTGTTGTTGATTTGATTGAAGATTATTCCCAATTATAATGTATGGTGTTGGTTTTCTATTTCAAGCCTCTTCCATCAAAAAGAAAAGAAACCAATAGTTTGAAATGCATTACAGGTGAATGGAATTTCAGATTTTGATAAGCATATGGATTTTTATTAGGATAAATTTAGATTTTGGGTTGTGACTGTGATGTGAGGATTGAATAAAACTTTTGCCTCTAATCTATTGTTTTATGATAGTCAATTTCAGTCTTGGTATAGAGATTGTAAATTTAAATATAACTATTGGATCTTTACGATTTTGAAATATGTTTGACAAAACCTAGTTTGGGATAACTACACTAGAGCAATTGAGGAAAATATTTCCTAGTTTGAAAGTTATGAAGGACTGAGTACGACTCTATACAGAGTATCTCATGATTGAAATGTTTCAATGTTGAAGTGTGAAGATTTGTGTTTTGCCACTAATAAATGATTAGAAGAGATTGATATTTGGAAAATGCAGATTGTGGAATGCCATTGATGCCCTCTGCATCACAAATATCCCTCTTCCATTATCTTTTGATGAATGTCCATACCCTATTCGAAAGCTCTCATTTTGACACAGACTGGAAGGATGCTAGCAAGGGTTGTGGCATTTGGATTTACACCTACCAACTGCATTTGTTTGAAAGCTTCTAAAGAATTTTCAACATATCCATTTTGTGCATATCCTCAAATCATTGCAGTCAATGAAACCACATTTCTTTGAGTTATTTTGTCAAACAACTTACATACCTTGGCCATGCTTCCACATTTTGCATACATGTCTCCCAGGGCACTTGCAACTACAACATTCGACAAAACCCCCCCTTCCATTATCCTTTGATGGATGTCCATACCCTGTTCCAAAGCTCCCATTTTGGCACAGAGTGGAAGTATGCTGACAAAGGTTATGGAATTTGGCTTTACATCTGCCAATTCCATTTGCTTAAAAGTTTTAAAAGCCTTTTCAAAAAATCTAGTTTGAATATATCTTGCAATCATGGCATTCCATGAGACCTCATTTCTTTGAGGCATTTTGTGAAACAATTCACATGCCTTGTCTATGCTTCCACTTTTGGGGTACATGTCCACCAGGGCAGTTGCAACCACAACATTTGGAGAAAATCCTCTATCCTTCATGCTTTGATGGTGATGAAGGGTGCTCCCCTTAATACCACAAACACATAATAGAAATAGAGAAACAACCACAATATGCAAGAACAAAAAATGGGCTTCATATTATCTCCACAAATGTGGAATTACAAACTTTCAGAATTATAATATGCAAAGCCACATGGGCATTCCCTTACAATATTATGTAGGACAAAGCCTTGAATTATTACCTAGATCTACTACCCAGATCCGTCCCAAACTACCTAAGACAACACTACAACCTTCCTTATGTAGGCAATTTTCCACCGCCTGGGAAGGTTCCAGAATTTTAGCCAACAAGGCCGACCAAACTTAGAATTATTTTATTTTACAATTTATTACATCAAAGTTGGCTCAAAATAACTTTTGAAACCCAAACATAAATTATGAAGGAAAATCATTTTCCACTATTTTAGGTGACCCAACTTCCAAAGACCATAAGTCATCACCAGTTGACCCGATTGACTATTATAACCCCATTTCAGAAAGGCCACAAAGTGCTCTACAGCTTTGATTGGCATAAGTGCTTGTCACCTAAATTTTCAACCTCATCTGGGGCCTCTAAAGCCTTCAAAATTGAGTTCAAAGTTTTTGTACCCTATTGCCAACACCGAAAATCTTCAATATCTACAAAGCTAGACTTGATCTATCAATGAAACTTTACTGGCAGGTTGATATGACCAAAATGAACCTCCAGGGAAGAAATCAAAACATTCCAAGATCAGATGACCAACTTACTAAAAATAGCAAGTTTCCATAAATAGCAACTTTGCTCAAGATAATCCTTATTGAATACAAAAATAGAAATATTTTTGGGTGATGCAAGATTACTCTTAAACCCTGGATGCTCCTGCGTCAGATGGATATCTATGCCATGTTGTAGTGCTCCCATTTCAGCATAGGCTATAATCATGTTGGCATATGTGAACTGATTGGGTTTGAAACCTATTCATTGCATTTGGTGAAATAGTGCGACTATCTCGTGAGGATACCCATGTCTTTGGTATGCAGAAATAGTCATATTCCATGAGAGGTTGTCTCTTTCTTCAATTTTGTCAAACACTTTAAGTGCATCCACCAGGATTCCACACCTATCATACATGTTTATAAACTTATTCTAAAACCTTGTATAAAATGTAAATTTATTGGGAACGATGAAAGAGTGAACATTTTTTTTGTGTGAAAGGGCATTTTTGAGATTGTAGGTTTGCGACAATTGAAGATATGAAAATAAGGCTCCAACGGGTTTTTGTGTAGTGAGTAGAATGTGCAAGGCGTCCTTCAACTATCCCTCTTTACATAACGGTTTGAGATTGATGTGAGTTGTGGATATCAATAGCATTGTACGACTGTTATTCAATTGACCATAATGATATTACAAGTAATTCGGGAAGCATTTCCACTCTCACTCACTGACCTAGTTCCTCATTGTATAAATTATCTCTTTCAAAGAAATGGCTGAATTTTACTATTGAGGTTTTTGTTCAAAATGCTACTACAACAGTGGACCCTTCAGAACATATTCAACTTCCATTTCAACTGTAAACCATTTTGAATAGGGTTTCTTCTAAATTTGATGACACCAAACCCTCATGTCACACTACCAACAATGGAAGAAATCCCCCAAAACACGCGTTCATTGAGTTTTCCCCCAATACACATGTTCATTGAGTTTTCTTATTTAAGAAGTGGAACTTCCATGGGGAGAGACTCAATCTAGAAGCTTGCATATTATGATGTTGGGTTTTGGATGATAGTATTTTGCTGATGATTTTAAGGGATGTTGGGTTTTGGATGATAGTATTTTGTTAACGATTTTAAGGGACGTAGTTAAGCTTCCTATAAAATGTACTGTTGATCAAATTTTTAAAAATAGAAAACACAACAGATTTTTGTGAACTTTTCATCATATATTCTTCATGATTTGCATATTTCATAGTCGAAAACCACAAAAAAATTGTAAAAAAATTATTGTGTTTATGCAAATCCAAAAAAAAAAGTTTGACATTTTTTGGTCTTTGGTGTGTTTTGTAGGGAGCTTAGTCACCGTCGATTTAAGGGGGACAAGTTTATTTGGAACTAATGAAATAGTGTCAGTCCCTTGAAAGTCCCCATTGCTTTGGAGATGATAGTTTGATTTCCAATTAGTGGAAGGATTATTAGTTAGTTGAAATGGTTGAGATGAAGTCTTATAACTCTATGAGCTATTAATTGAGTCTTATAACTCTATAGGCTTAGGATTCAGACATCCTTTATTGATCAACAAGAGACATAGTATAACTTGTGATTTATCTTTAGTAACTGATCCAAATAAAGAAGAAAATTCATTTACAAGATCACCTTAGTTGTCTAAACATGAGACAAGGACATCACAGAGACATGAACATTACAAAGAAGATTTTATTATGAGAAGATTGCAGTAATATGATCTTCATGACATCTACATATTAGACTTTATAGAAAAACATTGTATTTAATCGAAGTCTATGGTTCAAGAAGATAAGGATATTGGTATTTATTTCACAGAAACAAGAACCTTCCAATTGAAATATAAGAATTGAGTCCCAAATCTCATAAGATTAGACAAGGGACAATACAGTGGAATAGAAATCTCCTATTTGAGATACTCTATCAAATAGTTGATTTTTATGCTTTGTTCCAAAACTCTCATTTCATAGTTGACCACCATAGAGTAGAAGTGATATTTTAACTTGTTTGTCAAACCAGCAAACTAGAACTGAAGAAAATCAAATAAACAAAATAGAAAATGCTTTTGGTTGATGTTTCTCACTGATTCACCAAAGACACTCTTGCATCAAGTGCTTTGTTGGTTTAGTCATACACTATAGCTAATTCAACCTACTTAAATTAGTCTCAATTATCAAACTAATACTTTCTATAAAGTCAAGTTTATCCAAGGAACCTTGTCCTACTTCAAGGTTGCCCCCATCTTCCATATTTAGCTTTAATCACAACCCCAAGCCAACTCAATTTAATCTTACTGTCACTTATCAACAAGTGCATCAAAAGTAGAAATCATGCACCCAAATGTATAAAAATGTATTACTCCTATATTTTTCAGACAATGTATTATTCATTCTATTAACATGTTATATAAGAAGCAATAATGAAGCCCGTCATGATCATATAGGTCTTACAGAAATAATGTAAAGAAATACATATAGATCTGACAACTCAAGACATGTTCAAGGTATAAGAGAAATGTTGTAGCAAGATATCAAATGAAAGAAAACTCTGATTCCAAAGCATAATCATGAGTATCAAATATTACAAGATAATAGTAAGGCATTTTTATTATAGTACATACACTAACATCAGTCACCGTGAAACTCAATGCTCATAAATAGAGTTTTTAGCCTCAAAATACAAAACTATGTCATAGTGCTATGATGGGAATATATCAAAATATGTCTTGTCACTAATTAGAAAAGGAAGATTTTATGTCATGGCATCTATTATAGGTCACTGTTATAAAAATTTAAATGTATTAAATCAAAAAGATTATGAGGGGAAGCTATAACAAGGATTAAGCCCAAAAAACAACTACACAAGGTACATTTGACTCCAAATAACCCTTCAAAAATCCTAGTTAAGTTTGCATTAAAAAATGGAATCAGGATGACATAACCTTGGTTCCCTAAACCACTACCAAGCCTAGGGATACACAAGATAACCTATGAAAAAGGTGGGGTCCACATTCCACTTAGGCAAGCCATCTCATCACAATGGTGTCAAGTGACACCTCACAAAAGTACACATCACATTACACACTTGGCATGCCTAGTGGGTATTTAACATTAACATTTTGACAAAATGAAATTACATCTAATAATGCATTTACAAACATTTTCAACCACATACATACATGCATCACATTTACAAATAATATCACGTAACAATGAGGTCATTCTCTTCTTAGAGTCGACCTTAGTTTTAAATTGATTTTCACATAGATCCATCTTGTTTCCTTGCATTTGCAACCATCGTCATAATCCTGCACACTTGTTTTCGATGTTAGTACCTCATAAACTCAATGCATATATAATCATATCAAAAGTGAAATAATAGCATCTAAACTCAATATATATATATATATATATATATATATATATATATATATATATATATATATATATATATATATATATATATATATATATATATATATATATATATATATATATATATATATATATATATATATATAACCTATCCCAGACTGGAAATGCCAAGATGAAGAAAATCTAGAAATCTTTTATCTTTCTGACAACAGGTAGTCTTTGACCCTCATAAAAGGTCAAAGGCTACATTTTTATTCTGAAGGTCGACTTTCATTTTGTTTGCAGATCTCAGAAATTCACCAAAAAGGGTATCCAAATCCAAGCTCATATTCATAGTTTTGCACCTGCACCTGCAAGAAAAAGAGGGTTTTTGTTGTTTTTTTGGGGGGTTTTCCTTGGTCAAACCCTGGTTTAGAATCAACCTTAATATTGAAATTAAAATGGAGAATGCTAGCAAGTAGTAAAAGTAGATCTAACAATGAAGCTATGACATTCAATAGATATGCAAATTATATTTGAAATGTAATCAAGTATGTTAATATGAAAGCTTGAACATAACATCAACAAATGTAAGTCAAACCTCCATGATTGTATGCTTGGAATCCACCTTGAGGAAAGAATTAATGGATCTTTAAGATGAAAAAATGGATCTTGAAGGAAGATCACATCATCATGATGGCTAGATCTAAGGTTTGAATAATGAATCTTGCATGCTTGAACCAAATCCCTTCAATGGCTTGAATGCTTGAATCCTTGATCTTCAATGGAGAACTTGAATGGAGAAGAGGACTTGAATGCTTGAATGGACACTTTCTTGAATAGAATGCTTGCTTGATCTTTCTTGAGAGATAAATTTATTTCCAATACTTGATCACCAATGTCTCCTTGACAATGCTTGATGCATGAAGGAATGAGATGGAAACTTGATTGAGAAAATGAGAGAGGATGACTTCCTTTTATAGCGATCTAGGGCATAATCCTCTAGAGGGGCCACCTTGGAGAATTAAATTCTAATTAGGCCTCAACCCTTTAGGAACATACCTGAATTAAATATAATTTAAGAGTTTACCATTTCAGAGACCAAAACAGTTGACCTAGAAGTGGGAAAACAATTCTTTCAAAAACCTGACATCCAGAGATCACGGGACCTTGAAACTTAAACCTAGGGTCCAAGATGAGGTTGACCCTAACTTAGGTTATGGAAAATATCATTCTTGATCATCAAGTTCATCATTTACCTTGAGGTTATAGATCTTAGGGTCTTAGTCTAGAGATGCCAGAATCAGAAACAGGAGGTCCCGCGAGGGTCCATAGACCTAGAAATGATGTTAGAATAGGATAGAGTGTCAGGGAGAGGCACAAAATCCTATGATGAAAATTATGAAGGCTAGGAGGACCTATTTATAAGTCCTACCTAGAAAATAGAGTCATAGAAGAGGGGAATTAAGGAGAATCCTCGAGATCCTAACCCTAATTTCACCTAGAATGAAGGAATCAAGTGTAGAAAAGAAGTGGAAAGTGGAGAAAAGGCTAGATCAAAGCTAGGGACCCATTAAAGGTGCTTTAAATGAACCCAAAACACCTACTCAGAGGGCTAAATGCTCTTATTATGGAAGTGTTTCCATTGTAAGATGATACATTAAGCCTCCACTTTAGCAAGAGTATGGACTCGATGCAAACTCTTGGTAAAGGAGAAGAAAGAGGAGATCCAAGTGGATTCCCAATGAGATAAAATAACACTTAGCTAAGGAAACAAGCCCCTAGGCTGAGGATTCTAACTCAACATACATGGATGAGGGTTTGAAAAGAAAACTAAAAGAACAGTAGTTAGTACTAAATAACCCAAATCAATTAGCAGAGGAAATCTTGCTAAGAAATATTTCCTATACTAATATCATATTTGGAAAGCTATCATAAAAGCATAAATGATTACATAAGAAAGACAAGAGAAACACTATAAATAACATAGCTTCATGATGCAATCCTACTAGCATGAAGGTGAAAAGGGAGAAAGGAGAAAGTGATTACCTCGCCCAGTAAGATGCCCACCTTACCCTGAATCACCCTGGTGGGAGAGCCCAATAGGTTCATCCATAAACTGTGCTTGAAATTTTAATGCATCTTCTAACGGCTTACGAAATACCCATAGATCCACCTTCTTTTATCACTATGAATATGAAATGTGCGTCTCCTCAAGATTTAGCAACTTATGTGCGTTACATTTGAAAGATTTAGCATATTGGAAATGCGTGTCCCTTCAGGATTTAGCAACTTATGTGCGTTACCTTCCAAGATTTAGCATATTTGGAATTGGAAATGCATGTCCCTTCAGGATTTAGCAGCTTATGTGTGTTACCTTTAAAGGATTTAGCATATTGGAAATTGGAAATGTGTGTCTCTTCAGGATTTATCTTTTTATGTGCGTTACCTTCCAAGATTTAGCATGCTGAAAAACAAAAGGTTAAAACAAAAATACATAATATAAAATGAGGGAGGCCATATATATGCCCCCCTCCTTAAGATGGAAAAAACATACTATTTTGACATGTTAAGGAAAGAAAAGAACAAGGATAATGCCTTCGTCAACATCAAGACAATATCCATAGATAACACCTAGTCCAAGCCAAGAAGATCATAGCTCCTATGAGGCCATGGAAGGGATGAATGCAAAGAGATATCATGGAAGAAGTGAAAAAGTAACCCTTGTGAGGGATAACACACTATTTAGTTTCCAAGGTGAGAGATATATCAACCATGGAAACCCAATGTCAAACAATGAAAGAGGTTGTGATCAAGGACATAGATCCTCAATGAAAACCAAAATTTCCATCTGTGATTGGATATCACATAATAAATACATACTGCTTAACCAATGAAAGAGGTGAATCTTGGAAAGACAAAAAAAGACAAAAAGAAGGAGATGACATCCTTGCCCCCCAAGTGTAGGAACAAGGATGGAAAGGGACCTATTATATCACTCACAACACTATGTAAGACAACGATTCCCCAAGTATTAGGCTAACATTGTTTACATAATGTGGAGCTCCATAATAGGAACATAAATTTTATTTAGAGAAAACAAGATTGAAATACAACTCATTACCACATGATATATAAATTGTTAGAAAGTAAAGTCCACCAAGACAACTGAGAGGGGGGGGTGAATTAGTTATCTAATAATTATAATTTTTATCAACTTCAATAGCATTAAACCATGTAAGCAATATAATTACCAACCATAGAAAGATATTCATACATAATGACACAAGATATGTTAACTAGGGAACCTCTTGATCAAAGAGTAAACCCCGGTGGGAATGATGCCCACAAAAGATGCACTAACATGAATATTCCTTGTGAAAGGATGGACTCTATTAGGAGTCTTATGAAATACATTCAGTACATCTGAATCCCTGTTAGGAGATTTTGAATCCCTGTTAATAGCTTCAGGGTAAGATCACTGAACAGACTATTCAAATAATCTTCGTATTACTCAACAAAATAATATGTTACCTCTTCTCTAACTGTGCCAAACCGCACTCACTGTTACACCAGATCTCAATTTTAGATCTATGTACTTCACATGTCTTCCTTCACAAATTTGCTTTCACAATTAGCTCTTTTCTCCAATTCATATCTTTTTTACACACATTACAACAAGGAAAAACATTCCTTCCTTTATACCACACTCAAGTAATTACAAATGAGTCAGCATACAATTACAAAATAAAAGTTTCCACGCGCTACATCAAAATTACACAAAACTGTCAGCTTCCAACTACAACAATTCTTTAGTCATGGAACCTCAAATTTTGTGCTATCATCCACATCACTAACAATGTTTCTTCAACTTCCCTTTAACTACACAAAACCAGATTCCATCACAATTAGGAGATATCATCCAATTTCCACAAACCGCTACTCAGGAACACTGCCTGAATACTGCTTCAACCAAAATGATCATAACTTCCATGAATAAATAAATTACTATCTACCCTCTTAACCATAAAAATATAACATATCAAAGAGAATATCCTCAACATCGTATAGCTCCAACTACAATATCCCACATGTGCTAGTCCAAACTTTGTCTGCTTCTCTCCAAGTCTCTGGTAAATCATTGTGTTGACATCAATGACAATCATAGTCATGAATGCAACAATAACTGCTACAGAATACCCAAACATTTAGCATTCATTACTAATAATCTCCCCCATTGGCATTGATGGCAACATAGATGAAAAAACATCCAATGTTCCAAAAATCCAATATTGCAACACTGCTGCATCAAGAAAATATTTCAAGTCCTCTTCATCAATCAAATCTTGCTTCATTTTCCTGTTGAGATAGTACAAATAGTTTTTTCATGTACACTTCTCCCCCATCGACATCAATGATAGAAATATCATCATTATGTCAACAACAACTCAATGTCAAAAGACACTATTCAGAAAATACATTCACTAGAGTCCTCATGACTCAGCTCAGATACACATACTCCCCCATAGAGGAAGTACCAACATCTAGTCTAGAAGAAAGATAAGGCTTATATACCACTAGATGGATGCAACCAACTACATCACTTCTCAAAAGTAGGTTGGGGCATAACCCCAAGCATACCTCTCAAATACTCAAATGTATCCTTAGGAAAAGGCTTTGTAAATATATCTGCTATTTTCTCCTTTGTACTTATGTACTCAAGTCTGACTTCTTTCTTAGCAACTTTCTCTCTTACAACATGATACTTAATCTCTATATATTTTGTCTTAGAATGTAATATAGGGTTCTTAGATATACTAAATGTGCTAGTGTTGTCACAATGTATGACAATAGGTTCAAAAAACTTTAATCCAATATCCTTCAAAGTTTGCTTCATCCAAATTATCTAGTTACACTTGTTTTCTACTGCTACATATTCTACTTCTGATGTGCTCTATGAAATAAAATTTTGCATCTTGCTTAACCAAGAAACAAATCTTCATCCAAGGAAAAAAGGTCCATCACTGGCGCTCTTCTTATCATCAACACTACCTCCCCAATCAGCATCTATATATGCACATAGGGTAAAATCATCAGATTTTTCATACCATAATCCATAGTCCATTGTGCCTCTTAGATATCTTAGTATCCTCTTTACTACTGCATAATGTGATTCTCTAGGTTTAGCTTGAAATCTTGCTACAATTCCAACTGAGTTTGCTATATCAAGTCTTGTATGAGTTGAGTACTGCAAGCCTCCAATCATAGATATGTATTTCTTCTTTTCAATTGTCGGTGTTTCATCTGTGCTAGATAATTTATGTTTAGTTACCTAGGTGTTCCAACTGGTTTATAATTCTCCATTCCAAATCTTTTCAACAAGTCATTCAGGTACTTTGTCTGAATTACAAAGATACCATCATTATTTTGTGTTATCTATAATCCCAAAAAGTATTTTATTTCACCAATCATACTCATTTCAAATTCATTCTTCATTTTGTCACTAGCTTCATCTTTTCCTCCAAAAATAATGTCATAAAAAAAAATAACTATAGCCAACAAACCATTTTCAATTTCTTTCATGTACAGGTTGCTATTAGCTGTCCCTTTTGTAAATCCCAACTTTAACAAATACCTATCCAGTCTTGCATACCAAGTTCTAGGTGCTTACTTTAGTCCATATAAGGCTTTCTTTAGTTTACATACCATGTCTCCATCTTGAGTAAAAGGAAAACCTTCAAGCTGCTCAATGTAGACTTCTTCCAATTCTCCATTCAAAAATGCTGACTTTACATCCATCTGATATACTTTGAATTTCTTATAGGCTGCATAAGCCAAAAACATTCTTACTGCTTCAATTCTTGCAATGGGTGCAAAGGTTTCTTCATAGTCAATTCCTTCTTGCTGTGAGAATCCCTTACATACCAATCTTTCTTTGTTTCTTACTACTTCTCCTTGTTCATTCATCTTGTTTTTGAATACCCATTTAGTTCCAATAACATTCTTGTCTTTAGGTCTAGGGACCAATTCCCATGTTTTGTTCTTTTCAATCCGATCTAGTTCTTCTTTAATAGCATTAGTCCAACTTTCATCTTCACAAGCTTCACTATGTAATGCCCAAAAGTTCAGGTCAAAACACAACCAACAAATTTTTTTTTGGGTAAAAGATCCAAGTTTATGATGCGGGACAAAAGTGCTAATGACGAGGTCCAAACGCAACAAGAGGTCAAACCTCAACAAAGTTGTTTTAATATCCATAGGATGCTAGATGATATCAATATAATCAAAGAAGATCGTTGACCACCTTCTCGATCAATATCGTAGATCATCGATCTATAAAGTGTATAGGTTATCTAAAATGAAATGAATGTTTATTTAATAACGTTAATTCTATAAATAGGTTAACCATTTCCAATTATGTAAATTTCAAGACCAATTCGATTATGAAAATTAAATTGGAAGCTAATGAAAAATATTGAATATAAATTTCAATAATCGTCTATACTAATTTCTGTTCAAAATGAGTACATATTAATCAATTAATGATGACATTATTCCAATAGATCAATGCACCTATTAACTAATTAATAAATCTAAAGGAAACATTATTTAATAATGTATATATATTCAAAGATTTAAACTAAATTATATATGAAATTAATTATAATATATTAATTAATTAATATAATTATTAATTAGTTAATATACCATAATATATTAATTAACATTGTATACGATCATAAATTTAGTAATATGATATCATATATAAATAACAAAATAAATATTTAAAACATTGCTAAATAACATCTAACTATTATTATTAACATGTCATTAATACAAATTAACCTAATAACATAAATTAATTAACAACCTAAGCTATCTTAACAACCTACTAATCCTAAGCCACTCCCTAACTTTTTAGCTCCCTACCTAGATCTCCCTTCCTACTCCCTCCATCCACGTGCCCAAGGGAAAGGACACATCCAAAGCATGCGCCATTTTAGGGGAGATGTAAAAGTCTCCATAGGGAAGTGCATAAAAAGGGAAATTAAAGGGATGCTACATAAAGTTATGACAAGCCTTAATAAGTCTTCGGACCCTCCAAACCTCTTACCAAGAAACAAGGACCTCATTCCCAAAACCTGCGCCAGTTTTCAAAGGAGAGATAAATGCATTAAAGGTAATGCAGACATATAATAAACAATTCTAAAGTGAGTATCCCCATGCTGTGCGCCCATGATGGGGAGTCAGCTAAGGTACATTCCCCTACCCAATAAGAAGGTTTCAATTAAAACAAAGACTTGACATCCCTCCACATGCGCCATGTTATGGGGAAGATATTAAATAAGGTAAGGGGGTAAAGTAGATTAATATTTTATTTGTTTAATATATATTGAGGTGGCAAGTTTATTATATTAAAATGACTGTGGTATGGATTTTGTATGGGATTTTTATCCCATACAAAATCCAGAGAGCATTTTGCTTTCTTAAAATCTGGAGAGTGTTATTTTGCTTGCACTATTTTTACCTCTTCTTGCAAACTATGAGTAGTATATCTTAATCATTTAATTAGTCTCCTTAATGCATAAGGAAGTATATTGTCTTAAGATTGATAGAGTATCAATAAGGGTTAAATATAGTTTGATTGCAAATCAATTGAGATATCAACATATAAATTAATTTGTTCATTCCTTCATAGATGTTTCATTACAATTGATAGGTCTGAAAGAGTGATATGAATCAAATGGAGATTATTTTCAATGATCATGACATTTAAATCATCATATATGAATCTGCAATATTCCTACTTCAACCAAAATATGAAATCTTATTGAAATTGATACAATATCTATTCTATCAATATTGATTTTCATTTCACAAGAAGCAATAACTTCATTATCTCAAGAAGTAGAATACATTGGATATGGAAGAAATGATTCATCATTTTCAATATAGTCATCTCCTCAACTAAAATACATATTCTTTGTGATAAAGAAGTATTCACATTTACAACTAATTAATCCAAACTGGTGTAGATACTCAATGAGAGTTCAAGATGGAATAACAAAACTCATCTTCATTACTAATCTCTTACAACTTCACAATAGCCAAAAGGCATACAAACAACATTACAAAATACAACAAGAAGATGACCTTCAACAAGGATCAACAATACCACATCATAGGATAATTCTACACCAAGAGAGTGGACTTTTTCAAGCAACATCCACATGAGTCTTGACATCCAAACCTGCAAATAAAGAAAATGGAGAACCATGGGTGCTCACCACCCAACCTAGGTCTCTTATGAGACCACCCCCAAGCTTGGAGAACCAAGGCTAAACGGGTATGCAACAAGATCAACAAGATGCTCACAAACAATATACACAAATGCACATACGACAAATTACTCCCTTCCAAGGTTACACAAATGAGTCTTACAAGCTCATTGAGAGGGTGGAGGTGGGATTTTCCAAGGGGAGAATGCCATTACATACAAATTTTCTCACCATGAGTATTCAAATGCCTCTTCAAGGCTACATATTCATGCATATCCAAATGCCTCTTCATACACATACTTTTCTTAACATCCTCTTCAAAATACAAGAATGCAATGGCTTCCATGGTGCCCATACACCATGGACTTATCCCTCTTCTCCAAGAGAAGAGACTCTCACCTCATGGAGAGCCCAACTAACCCCTCCACCCATAGGCCACTTCTTCTCTTCCCAAAGAGTGAGTAATGCCTCACACCCATAAACAAGAACTCCCTCAATCAAGCAAAAAGAACAAGATCAAACCATGAAATCAAAACCCAAAATCCCTCCATTACAACACATTGTCACAACAAGAACCAAGATTCATATGCATAAGAAAGCAAAATATAAGTTAATCTAAAGAGCAAGTAGAAATGCTTCCATGAGAAGAGTAACCAACCTCCATAAGTGTGATGGAAATGGAAATTTGAGAAGAGCTTATCCACTATCCTTCCTCAATCCAAACCCTAATGTCTCCAAATGTGGAGAGTGGGTGAACACCCACTAAATCTCCTAAGGGCCTCTAAAAAGGCCTCCAAATCTCTACCCACCCACCATCCATAAATGTAGACTTGACTCTATGGCCTTGTTATCTTCCCTTGTCCCCTCATGATAAATGCATGATTGAAAGAAAAGGTGGAGTTGGGTAAAGATCATGACTTATCCAATTTCGAAGTTGAGGGAAAATGGGTCATAAAATAGGTTACCAAGGTCACTAGGGAATTAGGGACATGCTCAAAACCTTCTTAACTCATAACCCTATCCATAAGGTACTTAAATTATGCCAAAAATGACCCTTAGAACCCCTTATTGGCCCTAGAAGTGACTAGAACAAGGATGAATTAAAACAAGTACATAACAAGTGTCAAATGACACTAACGATTACACATTACATACCCAAGGTCATGTCTTGGATGACAACAAGAAATTAACTAATAACACACATGCAAAAATCCACATTTACCAAGAGTTCACATTACAACGAGGCTTTTAATCCCATATCGGATTAAGCTTTGGCTTACTCAATTCACATATGTTTAACCTTGGTTCTCCAATTAATTCCATGGTTCTCTTACCTGCACACTCCTCAATGTAGCATCAATAATTCAAGGAAGAAAAACCAATACGAATAAACATATAAGATATAACATCTTCAATTTAATCAAAATTCAATTGCTTAGTTTCAATTTCATAATTCAATTGCATCTCTAATGCCTACTAATCTTGTAATTCAATTGAAATCATGATCATCAATAATCTAACATCATCACAAGGTAATCATCAATTACTCATAACATCAATGCAGCGAAGATGTCTAACATGATATTCATTTGCAACATAGAATTCAATTGCATTCTTACAATCACTTTCTCATAATTCATGATTCAATGCATACATCTAATCACTTTCATATAGTGCATAATTTAATTGCATATAATTTTATACACATAATTTATAATTTCTACTACGTACTCAAAGTCACATAAAGTACAATGCCCACATATAGATCATAATCCAAATTCAAGCTTGCAAACATATAGAATACATTCATTATTTCAATTCAATTCAATCTACATAATTTGATTGCATAACTTCATAGTACTCCTAATCTCAAAGATTCTCAATTTTCCTTAGCATGATATTTAAGATAAATCAATGGTTCAACATCGGTAAGGGGGTAACCATAACAATCAGGTCCTATAAAATTCTTATCACAAGTATGATTAAATTTCCTAATCTAGGAAAACAAAATGCAGAATAATCCTATTAGTCTAGGATCTAACAAATCCTTGTTCAGGGTTCTAAGAATATCACCAAAATGTCACTATGGTATAACCATATAATACATCATCAAAACATTACTCATCCTCCTCGTAGGAGTTACTAGAATCATCACATCAACTATTAATTAAATCCAAGATAAACTTAAGACTTAACACATAACTAATTTGGCATTTACATCTCGACTTCTCGAATCAAATCCTTTCGAAAAAAGTACTCAATGGAACCTTAATAGTCTAGCTGAATGTATGATCTGTAGGGTAACATACTACATCCAAGATTCACTTACATAATTAATAACATAGAGATATCACCTCTGTCATAGTGACACTTAGTTGATAGGTACTGATATGAAGGTATAATTCCATTAGGGATTTACCATTCATCTAGATACTACAACACCCCTTAATCCTCCGACATCAAACTGTCAAGGAAAAGGTGGAAACGGGGTGGACCTTACACACTAGTAGTTTTAGGTTCAATTTGAGAAATCAAACATAACTGTTCTTGTACCTTATTCTGAGTTAGAACTCCTCTTTTGATGCTTCCAATAATTTGCCCAATAGGATGATTTCTTGATAAATTCTTGTTAGGTGTCACTGTCTCAAATCTCACTTCAGGTGTATGTTCTTCAATGAATTCACTATGGCTTTGATTCAAGAAATCACTGTCAGTCTCATAAAATAATTTAGTAGATCCAATGTTAGGTTTAGGATGAGCTTCTTCATTTGATTCATAATCAAGCATTCTTTCTTGAATTTTGAACTTTTCATCAACTTTAACATTTGCACTCTCAACAATAGTCTTAGTTCTTTTATTGTAACATCTATAGGCTTTTCTTTTCAAAGAATATCCAAGAAATATACCTTTATCACTTCTAGGATAAAACTTTCCAATATCATCATCTCTCTTTATATAACATTTGCTTCCAAAAATTCTAAAATACTTAATTGAGGGTGCATGTCCAAACCATAATTCATAGGGTGTCTTGTTTGTGTCTGCTCTGATTTGTACTTTATTCATTGTATACACTACTATGTTCACTTCTTCTCTCCAGAATATCTTTGCCAAATCATTCTCAAATAACATAGCTCTTGCTGCTTCAGTCACTAATCTATTTCTTCTTTCTACAATACCATTTTGTTCAGGTGTTCTAGGGGTTGAAAACTATCTCTTAATGCCATTTTCTTCACAAAAGGAGTTAAACTTTCTAGAAGTAAATTCTCCACCTCTATCAGATCTCAAACATTTAATCTTTATTCCAGATTCATTCTCAACTTTATTCTTAACAATCTTAAACTTATCAAATGCTTCACACTTTTCTTTAAGAAATGTAATCCACATCATTCTTGTAAAATCATCAACAAGAATCATAAAATACCTTTCTCCATATAATCCTCTAGTCCTGGTAGGACTACTCAAATCTATATGAACAATATTTAGCATTTCTACAAATGTAAACTTCTTATTGGGAAAACAACTTCTCTTCTATTTAGCCATCACACATTCTTTACAAATCATGTTAGTAGGCTTCATAATTTTAGGTAAATCCCTTACTGCAAGTGTAGTACTTACTTTCACAATGTTGTTAAAGTTTATATGACAAAACCTTCTATGCCATAACCAATTGTCATCAATTTTTGTAATCAAACATGTCATCTCAGCAGGATTCAACTAAAATACATTACCTCTGGTTCTAGATCCAGTTCCAATTAGATTTTCATCTTTATCCTTTATCGCACAAGTTTTCTCAGTAAACCAAACTTGATATCCCTTATCAACTAATTGTCCAACACTCAAAATATTATGTTTCAATCCATCCACAAAGTATACATCATCAGTATTAGTATTTCCATCAAGAGTAATAGATCCTATACCTTTAATCAAGTAAGGTGCATTGTTTCCAACTCTAACAACTCCTCCATCATATTTGTTAAACTTTATGAACTTTCTCATGTCTCTAGTCATATGATGTGAACAACCATTGTCTATAATCCAATCAGATTTCTTTTCAATTTGAGAAACTTAGGCTTTTTCTTCCTTAACATCAGTTTCAAGATTCTCTTCTTTAATTGCTACAAATCCTATGTCATCATTATTCTCAGTATCACTTTCACTTAGAGTTCTTTCTATACTAGGTTCAAGATCTTCATCATTAGCATAATAACATTCCTTAGATCTTCTAGGTTTGAAATTGTTTATGTACTTTTTAACTCTCTTAGGACATTTAGATGCAAAATGACCATATTCTTCACAAGTCCAACATTTAAAAATTTTCTTACCATCTGGTTCTCTCTTCACAAGCAAGGAAATACCTTCTTCAATCTTCTTGTCTTCTTTATTTCTAGATCTACTGCTGCTAGCATAATCTCCACTCACACTAATGCCTCTTGACAAAGTAGGGTGAACACTAAGAGCACTGAATGTTGTCTCCATTCTAGGTAAGTCTCCTAATAACCTCAGGTTCATCTCTGTTGCTTCCAATCTTCCAAGAAGAGTCTCTCTTGTAAAGTTTGTAGTACAAGGTATAACCTGTTCAATCATCTGTGTTGTCTACTTAAATACAGGAGTCAATGTTCTTAAAATTTTCCATATCACTTCATTCTCCATCTTTTTTCCTCCACAAGATTTTATACCTGTAACAATTTCTGACATTCTACCAATATAGCTTCTAACATATTCATCTTCCAACATTCTTATATCTTCAAATGCACATATCCAATTATGTAGTCTAACTCTGTTTGCATGTTCATCACCTTCAAAAGTAGAGTGTAAAGCTTTCCAAATTTCATAAGATTTTTTCAAACATTTTACCTGACTGTACTCATTCTCCGAAAGGACTGTCAAAATTGCTTCTCTTGAAAGTATGTTACACATGAATAGATCTCTCTCATTAGTAGTACATGTTTCAAGATTTTCCTCTTCAATGATAGTCTTATCATTCTTTGTAATCAACCAATAACCTAGTCCTAAACATAGTAGGTGCACGTCTTCATCTTTTCTTTCTAGCTGTCAAAATTTATTCCATCAAACTTAGGGCTTTCTTTCCTAAAATTCACCATGGATCTCCTTAAGCTATTAAACTTCTTTTTCAAGGACCTACCACTCTGATACCAATTGTTAGAAAGTAAATTCCACCAAGATAACTGAGAGGGGGGGTGGTGAATTAGTTATCTAATAATTATAACTTTTATCAAACTAAACAAAATTAAACCATGTAAGCAATATAATTACCAACCATAGAAAGATATTCATACACAATGACATAAGATATGTTAACTAGGGAACCTCTTGATCAAAGAGTAAACCCCGGTGCGAATGATGCCCACAAAAGATGCACTAATATGAATATTCCTTGTGAAAGGATGGACTCTATTAGGAGTCTTATGAAATACATTCAGTACATATGAATCCCTTTTAGGAGATTTTGAATCCCTGTTAAAATATTCTAACCCTATTAAGAGTTATGGAAGACAAAAGGATCCGCTACCCAAACAGCTTCAGGGTAAGATCACTAAACACACTGTCCAAATAATATTTTTATTACTCAAAAAAATAATATGTTACCTCTTCTCTAACTGTGCCAAACCACACTCACTATTACAATAGATCTCAATTTTAGATCTCTATACTTCGCATGTCTTCCTTCATAAATTCACTTTCACAATTAGCTCTTTTCTTTACTTCATATCTTTTTTACACACATTACAACAAGGAAAAACATTCCTTCCTTTATACCACACTCAAGTAATTACAAATGAGTCGACATACAATTACAAAATAAAAGTTTCCACATGCTACATCAAAATTACACAAAACTGTCAGCTTTCGACTACAATAATTATTCACTCATGTGACCTCGAAGTTTGTGCTATCATCCATGTCACTAACAATGTGTTTTCAAATTCCCTTTAAGTGCACAAAACTAGATTCCATCCTAATTAGGAGATATCATCTGATTTCCACAAACCACTACTCAGGAACACTACTTGAATACTACTTCCACCAAAATGCTCATAACTTCCATGAATAAATGAATTACTATCTGCACTCTTAACCATAATAATATAACATATCAAAGAGCATATCCTCAACATCACATAACTCCAACTTCAATATTCCACGTGCACTAATCCAAAATTTGTCTGCTTCTCTGCAAGTCTTCGATAAATCACTATGTTGACATCAATGATAATCATAGTCATGAATGCAACAACTACTACAGAATGGCCAAACATTTAGCATTCATTCCTAACATAAACAACCTTACTATCAATGAGTTTTCTAATATTATAATGTAAAGCTTGACATTCATTAGTAGAGTGATCATGAAGTATATGATACAAACAAAAAGGAAGAGTCTTCAAGTATGGACTACGTTTCTTTTTGTGTTTAGGTCTAGTAATCATCTTAGCACAAAGTAATTTAGGCAAAAGAACTTCTTGGTCAAATTCCTTCATAGTTTCATCATATTTTGAAGTGTTATTTGAAATGTTGTTAACATTGATTTGTTGTTGAGGATTAAATCCCAATCCATAAGAGTGCTCATGCCCCCCAGTGTGTAAGGCATTTGAATTCCCTATTTCTGTTTACCACATCCTTGACCATTAAATCCTTGTTTAACTAGGAAATGATAACTAGGACCATAACAAGAGGCCATATTAGAAGGAGTCAATGGAACTTCAGTAGTCACAATATCATCCTTATTAGATTTGATAAATTCATTGTGGGTAGAAGTAGTGACAAAGTTATTATGAAGGGCTTTAGAAGTAGAAGTAAAAACTCATTGTTTAAACTCTCTTTGTTGCTTCATAAAATCAAGATCATTAACCTTATACTCTCCAATAAAGGTAGGAGTAAAATTTGAGGTTCCCCAATCATTGTCAGGAAGAGAATTAGAGGAAGAAGGATTACAATTAGGAGTAGGAGTACTGTGAGTTTGAATATTCAAACAAGGATTATGTGTATCATCCACATGAAGTGTATACATCTTGTTATTATGTATAAAATTGACTTTACAGTGAAGACTAGAAGGAACGACATGCATCTCATGCAACCAAGGTCTACCCAAAAGAAGGTTATAATTGAGAGGTCCAGGCATAACATGAAAAGGAGTATTCATGATGACCAGACCTACTTTGATAGGTAAGGTAATGATTCCTAAAGTATTCTTAGCAATTTTATCAAAGCCACGTATAGGAACATTGTTAGGTTGAATAGTTGAAAGATCGGCGTTAATCACTTTGAGCATGTCCATGCTAAAAAAATTAAGCCCAGATCTGTTATCAATCAAGGTCCTATGAATGATACTTTTATTGATAGAAACAACAACCATAAGAGCATCATATTTCTTCTAAACTTCCTTAGAAGGTAAATCCTTTTGACTAAATATAATGTCAGGAGGACCCAGGGTAGCATGCATGCATTGTAAGAAGTTATTGATGTTCTCTTGATTAGGAGGTAGAGTGGGAAGATTTGCTAGAGCTTTTCACAAAGCTTCATAGTAGGTAGGTGAAGTTTGAAGAAACTCCCATAAAGAAATCTTGGCAGGAGTATTTTTCAATTGGTTTATCAAATCATACTCCTTGCTAGGAAGATGGGGTGGAGGAGGAAGAATAGGCTGAGAAGGTGGTAAAGAAGTAGAAACCACCAGATTAGGTTGAAGGTTATTCCTTGTACAATATGTGTGAGCTATAGAATCATGGTCATTGAAAGACTCTAAAGACTCCATAGATTTACCTTTGATAGTAATGTGAGGACAACCTTTAACAATCAACAAGGTTTTGGGATAAACCATGTTAGTTGTCTCAACACTACAAATAGATTCACAAAAAGGAAGCAAAGAAGACATCCTAGGAGGAGATGAGGTAGGATCTTGATTCTCCATAAAATCATCACTAAAAGATAGAGTATTAAGGAAATTCATATCACTAGAAGGAATCCCAAATAGAGGTAAAGCATCTATAATATCATCTTCTTTCGCTAAAATGTCTACATGTGTTTTAGAAAAAGAGTTATCATCATGTATGAATATGTCATCCATTAATAAATCACCCTCTTGTATCAAAGCTTCTTTTCGAGGAGGGGATAAATCAATTTCATTATCCAAGGGATCATCCACAATGGTGTCATGAGGAAAAGAGTAATCAACATCCAAATCCAAAGGTTCATCCCAAATAGGAGGATTATCATCCTTACCAATAAAGAACATTTTAGGATCCCTAGAGAGGAAAGAAGGTAAATTATATTCAAAAGTAGGCTCAAAGAAAAGACATGTATTAGGAGAATAATTAACATCAATCCTCAACTCATCTCCATAAAGAGAAATATGATGGAGAGATAGATTAAAGTCATCTTCTTACTCTAATACATGCTTACAAGGTAATTCAAAAGAGGACAAAGCAACATCACACGCACTAGATAAAGTCTTTCTAGGTGTAACATCATTCAATGGTAAGGTAAGAGGAGAATGTTGTGTAATCCCAAAAGTTATAGAAGAACTTTTGGAAAATATTTGAAACAACTTGTGCAACATGATAAAAAATAAAGAAATGCATAGAAAATAGATCTAGATATATCCCAATGCATTCAAATGAAACTTATCAGCATGAAAAGGAAATCAAACACAATAGGGCATATAATTCCACCAAAGATAAGAAATTTATATGCATGTAAGATCTAACATAAAATGTAAATCTAACACCACAAAAGAAAGAGTTGTCTATTGCAGGTTCACCAAAATGTATAATGAAGGTGAACACACAAGATAATGCAAACGAAGATCTAGCACAATAGGGCATCAAAATCCACAAAAGAAAGGGGTATGTCAGGTTCACCAAAATGTATAGGATAAAATGTGGATGGGGTCCTAGAACAATGGTTTTCACATAAAAGAGACCCCAAAGCCAATGTTTTACACATACATTTGAATTGTAAAGGAAATACTTGAAATCAAATAAGATAAGATACATACCTCATGATGAAATTAATTTGGAGATACCTATTTTTTGGTGCCTATATATAGTTTCAGGAAATTCTGCAACCTGTCCCAGACTAGAAATGTTGAGATGAAGAAAACCCATAAATATTTTATCTTTCTGATAGTAGGTAGTCTTTGAACCTCATAAAAGGTCAAAGGGTACATTTTTATTCTAAAAGTTGACTTTGATTTTGTTCACAGATCTCAAAAGTTTTCTGAAAAGGGTATCCAAATCCAAGCTTAGATATGTAGTTCCGCACCTGTACCTAGAAGAAAAAGAGGGTTTTTGTTTTTTCTTTAGGGGATTTTCCTTGGTCAAACCCTAGCTTGGAATCAACCTTAATATTGAAATTGAAATGGAGAATGCTAGCAAGTAGTAGAAGTAGATTTAACAATGAAGCTATGATATTCAATAGATATGAAAATTATATTTGAAATGTAATAAAGTATGTTAATATGAAAGCTTGAACATAACATCAACAAATGTAAATCAAACCTCCATGATTGTATGCTTGGAATCCACCTTGAGGAAAGAATGAATGGATATTAAAGATGAATAAAAGGATCTTTAAGGAAGATCACACCATCATGACAGCTAGATCTAGGATTTGAATCATGATTCTTGCATGCTTGAACCAAATCCATTCAATGGCTTGAATGCTTGAATCTTTGATCTTCAATGGAGAGCTTGAATGGAGAAGAGGACTTGAATTCTTGAATGGATGCTTGTTTGAATGGAATTCTTGCTTGATCTTTCTTGAGAGAGAACTTGATTGCCAAAACTTGATCACCAATGTCTCCTTGAGAGTGCTTGATACATGAAGGAATGAGAGGGAAACTTGATTGAGAAAATGAGAGAGGAAGGCTTCCTTTTATAGTGATCTAGGGCACAATCCTCTAGGGGGGCCACCTTGGGGAATTAAATTCCAATTAGGCCTCAAACCTTTAGGAATGGACCTAAATTAAATATAATTTAAGATTTTACCATTTCAGAGACCAAAATAGCTGACCCAGAAGTGGGAAAATAATTCTTTCTGAAACCTGACATCTGGAGATCATGAGACCTTGAAACTTAAACCTAGGGTTAAAGATGAGGTCGACCCTGACCTAGGTTAGGGATGAGGTATTCCTTGCTCATCAAGGTCATCATTCAATCCTTTAGGTTTTCATTAACCTTGAGGTTACAGATCTCAGGGTCTCAGTCTAGAGATGCCAAAATCAGAAACAAGAGGTCCCAGGAGTGTCCGGAGACCTAGAAATGATGTTAGGATAGGGTAGAGTGCCAAGGAGAGGCACAAAATCATATGATGAAAATGATGAAGGCTAGGAGGACCTATTTTTAAGTCCTACCTAGAAAATAGAGCCATAGAAAAGGGGAATTAAGGAGAATCCTTGAGATCCTAACCCTAATTTCACCTAGAATGAAGGAATCAAGTGTAGAAAAGAAGTGGAAAGTGGGGAACAAACCAGATCAAAGTCAGTGACCCATTCAAGGTTTTTGACATGATCCCAAAACACCTACTCGGAGGGCTAAATTCTCTTATCATGGAAGTGCTTCCATTTTAAGAACATACATACATACATACATACATACAAACATATATATACATATATACACACACACACACACACACACACACACACACACACACATATATATATATACATACATATACATATACATATACATATACATATACATACATACATACATACATACATACATACATACATACATACATACATACATACATACATATATATATATATATATATATATATATATATATATATATATATATATAGGAACCACATTTCATGAATCATAAACATAACCCACATTATACCTAATTCTTCAAGCATCAAAATATAATTTCAATTATCACATAAACAAGTAACCCTAAGTTAATCAGTGAATCATTACACTATCAACATTTTACTATTCTATAAGATAACGTAACAAATGCATAATTACAAATTCATATATCATAAGGTAAGCCTCAAACCAATGCGAG
This sequence comes from Chamaecyparis obtusa, assembly GCA_027943335.1. NCBI lineage: Eukaryota > Viridiplantae > Streptophyta > Pinopsida > Cupressales > Cupressaceae > Chamaecyparis > Chamaecyparis obtusa. Next base: position 264,481 of record BSBK01006625.1, read on the forward strand.
CATATAAAGAGTCATAAGGTCTAATAAGGTCTAATGATAGAAAGTCATAATCCAAAATTGGTCTAATGTCTCTAAACAATGTGTCATTAAGATGAACCAAGTTTCAAAACAACTATCAAGCTAAGATGGGTCAGGGTAGGAACTCACATATAGATTCTAGAGCTATCAACAAGATCACAATCAAGTACAAGTTTTCATTGCCGCAGATGGATGATATTATGGATTATTTGAGTGGATTTCTTTATTTGTAAAAGATAGCTCTGAAGAATGGATATCATCAGTTTTGGATCAGAGAAGGAGATGAATGGAAGACTGCCTTCAAGAGAAATGAAAGACTATATGATTGGTTAGTCATGCCTTTTGGACTATCCAATGCATTGAGCACTTTCATGTAGCTCATGAACAAGGTTTTGAAAGAATTTATGGGTAATTTTATCATTGTTTACCTAGATGATATTCTGATCTTTACTAAGACATTGGAGGAGCATATGATGCATATTCATATGGTGTTTGAGAAGTTGAGAGGAGAAATTTTTGATAAATTTGAAGAAGTGCAATTTTTTGCAAAACAAGTTAGTGTATTTGGGATTTGTAGTTTTAGTAGAAGGTCTAAAAATGGACCCAAGAAAAGTGCAAGCTATCCTTGAATGGCCTACTCCAAGGAGTGCTACTGAGGTAAGATATTTTCATGGTTTGGCTAGCTTTTACATAAAATTTATTAGAAATTTTAGCAATATTTGTAGACCCTTGACTGAAACAATGATAGGGGATAGAAAATAGTTTAAGTGGACTACTAGGGCAGCTAAGAGTTTTGAACTGTTGAAAAAAAAAGTTATAGAACAATCTATTTTAGCACTTTCAAATTTTAATAATGTGTTTCACGTAGACTTTGATGGTAGTGGTACTGCAATAGGAGTTGTTATGAGCCAAGAACGTAAACCTGTTGCTTATTTCAGTGAGAAGTTAAATGATGCCAAGAGAACATATTTTATTTATGATCAGTAATTTTATGCTATAGTTCAGGAATTGAAGAAGTGGAGACACTATCTACTTCCTAAGGAGTTTGTTTTGTATACTAATCATCAAGCTTTGCAATATTTGAATAGTCAAGGAAAGTTGAATCAAAGGCATTTGAAATGGGTTGAGTTTTTAGAGAGTTATACATTTGTTTTGAAACATAGGAGTGGAAAGTCTAACTAGGTTACAGATGCTCTTAGTAGAAGGCAACTATTTCTGACATAGATGTAGATTGATGTGGTTGGGTTCAAGGAACTCAAGAATTTGTATCCAGAAGATCCTGATTTTGGTGAAGCTTGGAAAGCTTGTAAAAAATCTGTTACTCTAGATAGAATAAAGTGGTTGGATTTCATCATCTAGGATGATATGTTATTCAATGGGAGTCATTTGTGCATTCCATGAAGTTATATGAGGGAGAATATGATCAAGGAGAAGCATAGCAAAGGATTGGATGAATATTTTGGTTGAGATAAAACCCTTTCTTTGGTTAGTGAGAATTATTATTGGCCACAGTTGCAGCAAGATGTCAAGAATTTTGTATAGAGTTGTAGAGTATGCCAAATGGCAAAAGAAGTAAAATAGAATACAGGGTTGTATCAAACATTACCTATACCAGAGAAGCCTTGGGAGGATATCGGTATGGATTTTGTTCTTGGTTTACCAAGGACTCTGCGGGGACTTGATTCAATTTTTGTGGTGGTTGATAGATTTTAAAAGATGGCACATTTCATTCCCTACAACAAGACTAATCATGTTGTTCATGTAGCAGAATTGTTTTTTAGAGAAGTGATGAGACTACATGGTTTTCCAAAGAGCATAGTTTCAGATCGAGACACTAAGTTTGTTGGATATTTCTATTACACATTGTGGAAGAAGTTAAAGACAAATTTGAAGGTCAGCTCATCACATCATCCATAGATTGATGGACATATAGAGGTAGTGAATAGGAGTTTGGAGAGTTTTCTGAGATGTTTGGTTGGAGATAAGCCAATAGGATGGGATTTGATTTTACCATAGACATAATTTTTATACAATAATTCTGTCAACAGGAGCACTAGTAAATCACCATTCCGGATTGTATATGGAAAGTCCCAAAACTACTTCAGAGTTGAGGAAGATAGATAAAGGAGAAATAAGTATTGGTGAAGCTGAGGATTTTGTAGAACATTTGAAGAACACCCACAAGGAGGTGAGGAAGCACATTACCAAGATGAATGTGCAGTATAAGGCTAAGGAAGCTGAGAAAAAGAGGCATATAGAATTTTAGGTTGGAGATGAAGTCATGGTTCATTTGTAGAAGGAGTGATTTCTAGTTGGTACATATAACAAGCTAAAAATGAAGAAGTTTGGGCCATGTAAGATATTGAAGAAGCATGATTCAGAAAATGCCTATGAGGTAGAATTGCCTACTGAGCTGAATATTTCACCAGTATTTAACATTTCAGATCTGATAGAGTATAATAAAGGAGGTGTTGAAGATGAAATCATAGTAGGATAGTGGATTATTCCAACAGGTACTTTAGCTACCAAGGAGATTGAGGATATACTGGATAGTCATGTTGGGAGAAGCACAAGGAACATGACATATGAAGAATATCTGGTCAAATGGAAAGGATGACTTGTTGAAGATTCATCATGGTTGACAAGGGAAGAGGTTAACCATCTTGGTTTTCTTGTGCACACTTGAGATGTGATGAGGTCACTTCTCAAATTACCCCAGGTGTCTGATGCAGGAGCATCCTGGGTGTAAGAGCAATCTTGCATCACCCAAAAATATTTATGGTTTCTTTTCAACAAGGGCTATCTTGTGCATAGCTACTTTTTTTGGAAATTTACCATATTTAGTAAGTTTCCCATTTGAGCTTAGGATGGTCTATTTTCTTCCCTAGAGGTTCATTTTGGTCATATTAGCCTGCTGGTAAAGTTTCATTGCCAGATCAAGTCTAGTTTTAAAGATATTGAAAATTGCTGGTATTGGCAGCGGGGTGCAGAAACTTTGAACTCAATTTTGAAGGCTTTAGAGGCCCCATATGAGGTCAAAAATTTGGCCAAATGAAGCTTTCTTAATTTAAGTTTTGTAGGGCACTTTGAACCCTTTCCAAAATGGGGTCATAAGAGTCAATTGGGTCAATGGGTGATGACTTATGGTCTTTGAAAGTTGGGCCACCTAAAATGGAAGAAAATAAATTTCCTTCAAAATTTATGTTTGAGTTTCAAAAGGTGTTTTGAGCCAACTCTGATGTAATAAATTGAAAAATAAAATAATCCTAGGGTTGGTCATCCTTTATGGCTAAATTTCTGGAACATTCCCATGCGGTGGAAAATTGCCTATATAAGGAAGGCTCGTAGTGTTGTCTAGGGTAGTTCAGGCAGTTCTAGGTAGATCTGGGTAATGATTCGAGGCTTTTTCCTATAGAATATTGTAAGGGAAATGTCCATGTGGCTTTGCATATTTTAATTTTAAATATTTGTAACTCCACATTTGTGGAGCTAACGAGAAGCTCATTTCTTGTTCTTACAAATTGTTGTTGTTTCTCTGTGTCTGTTATGTGTTTGTCATATTAAGGGGAGCACCCTTCATCAAATAAACATGCTACCCATGGTTTTGAATTACTAAAGAAGAAGATTGCTAATCAACCAATCTTAACCTTGCCAAGTTCTGAGAAATTATTCACATTTGAGTGTGATGCTAGTAATGTGGCCATAGGTACTATCTTGAGTTAAGAGGGAAGCTCATTGGCTTTCCATTCTGAGAAATTAAGTGATGTGAAGAAGTACTCTTATTATGACTTGGAGATGTATGCTTTAGTCCAAGCACTAAGAAAGTGGAGACAATAATTTCTCCCTAAAGAGTTTGTTGGCTTTTTTGACAACCAAGCACTAAGTTTCTTGAATTCACAAAATAAACTCAGTCACAAGCATATGAAGTGGGTAGAATATTTGTAGGCCTACACCTTCAATATCAAGCAAAAGAAGGGATTGTAGAACAAGGTGGTAGATGCCTTGAGTAGAAGATTTCTTACTATCCAAGAGGTACAATTTCAAAGCATGGGCATAGACAACTTCAAAGATATATATGAAGATAATGAAGATTTTGCAGAGATCTACAAGGTGTGCCAAGAGTATAAGAATCACTTTCATAGTAAATTCTCTAAGTATACTTTGCACAGTACTCTTTTTTTTAAAGGAGGTCAATTGTGTGTCCTTAGGGGGTCTATACAAGAGAATCTAATCCAAGAAAAGCACAATGGTGCACTTAGTGGCCATTTTGGTGTCAACAAAACCCAAGAATTAGTTCAAAGGTTCTATTTTTGGCCTAGAATGAACCTAGAAATCAGAAAATATGTAGAGGGATGTGTTGTGTGTCAAAAATCTAAGGGAAAATCCACTAATGTAGGACTTTATCAACCACTAGCCATTCCTCATAGACCATGGGAGTGTTTGAGCGTGGATTTTGTGGTAGGCTTACCCAAGACAAAATAGGGCATGGATAGTATTTATGTTATAGTGGATAGGTTCAGTAAGATGGCACACTTTGTACCATGCAGGGCAACCCATGATGGCAGCAACATAGCTTCATTATTATTCAAAGAAGTAGTTAGGATACATGGTTTACTATTGAGTATAGTGTCAGACAAAGACACCAAGTTCATGAGTCATTTTTGGAAGACTCTATGGAAAAAGCTAGGTACCAATTTGTCCTTTGGATCTGCATACCACCCTCAGACTGATGGTCAAATTGAGGTGGTAAATAGGAGTCTTGGTAATCTCCTAAGATTCTTAACTAAGGATTATGGTCAAAATTGGGAACAACTCATTGGATAGGTAGAGTATGCTTATAATGATACAGTGAATAGAACAACTGACAAGAGTCCTTTTGAGATTGTTTATGGCCTCCAACCTAGAGGCATATATGATCTTAGAGATCTCAAAGATGGAGCCAAAGGAAGTGCATATGATGAAGACTTTTCCACTGTTATGCAAGAAATACATGATACAGTGAAGAAGATACTCACTGAGAATATAGAGAAGATCAAACATAAGGTGGATGAAAGAAGAAAGGATGTCCAATTTAAGGTGGGAGATTTGGTAATGGTTCATCTTAGTAAGAATAGATTGTAGAAGGGAGTACCCCATAAACTTTAGATGAGGAGAATTGGCCCATGTACCGTTTTAGCAAAGTATGGCACCAATGCATACAAGGTGGACCTACTGGACACCAGTGGCTTATCTCCTATCTTCAATGTGGAAAAATTAGTCTTATACAAGGGACTAGTACCTAATCCTAAACATAATTTGAATGAAGTCACTCATGAGGTGAAAGATCTTAATTTTCCATCCCCACCACCAAAAGTAGCAGAGGAAATTCTAGATTCCAGAGCCTTCAAAAAGACTAGACAAAAAAATTATTATGAACACTTGGTGAAGTGGCAAGGACAACTGAATATAGATGCAACATAGGTAAAGGAATTAGAGTTCAAGAAGTTGGGCATTGATCTCAACTTACTCAATTCAAGGATGGATTGAATCTAAGAACTATTTTTGGGTTGGATGGTGCAGGAGTGCCTAGGCTATCCCTAAAAGCCTTACTTTATTTTGGCTTGTAACTGACTCTAGCCAAGTCAGTAAACTTTTGGTTTGGACCTTAGAAGGTCTTGTTTGATGTGTGCCTAGATGGATTAGTAGTTAGTACTATCCAATCTAGTCTAGCTTAGTTTGTTTTCAAAGTTAGTCCTTGGGGGTAGTCCTAAAAGTTGGGAAATGAAATGTAAATGTGTCTTAAACTTGAGAAAAGTGTGGAAGATTCCTAAAAATGCCTTAAAGAGGTTATTTCATCAAGATAAATGGGATAGATGTCCTAAAAATTAGTTGGCATCATAAATGATAAAGATCATGCTAAAAAGTTGTCATGGCAACATGAGCAATTTTTGCAAATGTTGCATGCAACTCGACAACTTTGGATTCCCCTCATTCTAGGAGTGGGAAATCAATGTAAATGCCTAAAATTGTGGGATGGGCATCTTATGATACCTGGTGGCTCATTTCCCAAGGTAAAATATAGTGTATGTAAGTTTTGGGTATGTGAATAGAGAAGATCTCTGGTTTTCCTGAGTACAGTGATGTTGTTTCAATGGTAATAGCATGCTAATGAGTTAGAATGTGAAATGTAATATTGGATTCATGATCTAGAGGTAGTTTTAAGACTTTTTCATTCAGTCATAAAATAGTTTAGAGTTATTTTGTTAGACTTTAGAAAATCATTTAGGAAGTAGGTAGCTCACTGGTTTAGTCTACAAAGTTTTTGATTTCATGGCTCCCCCATAAATTCTAATCGTGGGAAACCAAAGGGTTTGAATGGAAATGGTTAGGAAGCCATTCCATAGTGTAAATATGGATTTTGGGAGTTTGAAGAATTGGGATGCTATTTTTAAAGTCATTCCCTAGGTGAGACTAGTGTACCCAGCTAGGAGTGTGACATAGAAGAAATGGGTGTATACATATAGGGGAAAGAAGAGAAGTATAGAAAAAGAATGGTTCTAGATATGTTATGAACATTTTTACATATGGTAAAGAGATTGGGCACTGGCCAATCCATTTACTTACTTTTTGAGCAAGAAATCAGTGAGGACCTTAAAAATAGGCCTATTAGCCCTATTAGCCCTACATTATAGGAAGCCACTGTACGGAAGCCCTAGAACCCTAAAATCTCCAGAATCTGTAGTGTATTCCAAAAGGGTATTTGAATATCAAATTGGTTTTGTAGGTCATTTGGGAGTTATTGACAATAAATAGGAAAAGGACCCTACCAAGGGCTACAAGAAAATATTAGGCCTAATAAGGTCTCAAATAAGCCAATTTATGAATCCGATGGAGAAGACCTTTGAGACCTGCCAAAATGAGGTCAAAAGGATTACAAATGGATGTTTTCAAGATGATTGGACCCCCTGCAACTCTAATGCCAAGTTGTGGTAGAAGTAGCACTTGGAGTCTTCTAATTGATTGAGAAGCATTGAGACAAAACAATTGATTGTTGTCCTTCAAGGTTAAACACAAGGAGGCTAACTCTTAGAGTAGAGTTAGCATAGTCTTAGGCTTGGAAACTTGAGGCTAATAAGATCCTAGGAGGGAAAATAGGATCCCAAGAAGATAGGAAAAGTAAGGTCCTAAAAAGCTTGTGTGAGCACACCTTGAAGCACATCTATCAAAGATTCATCATGTCTAACAAGGGAGGAGGTCAACCATCTTGATTTTACCCTTCACACCTGAGTCATGATAGGGTCACTTCTCAAACTACCCCTGGTGTCTGATGCAGGAGCATCTTGGGTGTAAGAGAAATCTTACATCACCCAAAAATATTTCTTGTTTCTTTTCAATAAGGGCTATCTTGTGCAGAGCTGCTATTTATGGAAACCTACTATTTTTAGTAAGTTGGTCATACGATCTCAGAATGTTGTGATTTCACAAGTGGAGTTTCATCTTATTCATATCAGCCTACCAGTTGAGTTTTATTGCCACATCATCTATTTTGGTGAAGTTATTGAGGTTTTTAGGTACAAAATCTTTCAGGTAAATTTTGAAGGCCTTATAGGCTCCAGATCATGATCGACCCCTAGTTGAATAGAGCTTGCGCCAATGAAGCACTGTAGATCAGGTGCTACCATTTCTAAAAAGTGGATATGAAAGAAAAAAGGAGCTATGGTTAGAAAGTAATGGCCTCTAGAAGTTGGGCTACCTAAAAACATATTTTCTAATTATTTTGAGCCGACCCTAATGTAATAATTGAGAAAAATAAAATAATTCTAGGAAAGTTGGCCTCAATAGCTAAATTTCTAGAACCTTCTTGGGCAGTTGAAATTGCCTATATAAGAAAGGCTCGTAGTGTTGTCTAGGGCCGTTCTAGGTAGATCTAGGTAATGATTCGAGACTTTGTCCTACAAAATATTGTAAGGGAAAATACCCATGTGGCTTTGCATATTGTAATTCTAAAATTTATAATTCCACA
>BSBK01006625.1:277500-306939 GCA_027943335.1 Chamaecyparis obtusa
ACTGTTGAAAGCTCTGAATATGAACTGCTACAACTCTTCCTTTCTTCATAATCACTACTGAATATGCTCCCCCTTACTGTATACCTTCTTTTCTGTCCTTTTTTTCTTTTATTATTTTTCATGAGTTCATGTATACTCCCCCTTTGACATCAATGGAAAAGGGCCCCAACACATTTAAGCACCGGTACTAATCCTAAGTTAGACTAGTCAACCTTTCATCAATCACTGAGGACTAATGCACTCCTGCTATCTCTAAGCAGATTCAAAGAAGGGAATTACACCCAACTTCTTCCTTAGATACTCAAAAGTATCCTTAGGTAGAGGCTTTGTGAATATGTCTACTAGCTGATCCTTTGTACTCACATAATCCACCATTACTTCTTTCTCTGCTATTTTCTCTCTTAGGAAGTGATACTTTATCTCAATATGTTTTTTTTTTGCATGCATCATAGGTTTCTTTGACATATTGATGGTGCTAGCATTATCACAATGAATAAAAATAGGGTAATCAATTTTAATTCTAAAATCTTTAATCATCTACTTGATTCTACTTTTTAGTTGTCCAAGTAGCAAGTCTATCTCCAAGGAATACAGCTCTTCCAGAGGTTCTCTTTTTATCATCCATGCATCCTGCCCAATTTGCATCTATATATACATGAAGCTTTACATTCTCAAAATTAGGATACCATAAACCATAGTCTAAGGTTCCATTCAAGTATCTGAATATTCTTTTTACTACCATGGGATGACTTTTATTAGGTTCTACTGCAAATCTTCCAACAATACCAACTACATTGGAAATGTTTGGTTTGTTTTGAGTAAGATATATAAGTTTTCCAATCATAGACTTATATAAGGTTATATCTACTACTGGTGAATCATCTTCTTTTGAAATCTTACATCATGTTATCATAGGGATACTTACTGGCTTGCAATCATTTGTCTTGAATTTCTTCAAGATCTCTTTCACATACTTAGTCTGATTTATGAATATACCTTTGTCTCTCTGTTGCACATTTAATCCCAAAAAGTACTTGATAGGTCCAATCATGCTCATTTCAAATTCACTCTGCATTTCTTTGGCAGATTATGCACTAAGTTTGTCATTACCACCAAAGATAATGTCATCAACAAATATAGCAACTAATAGTAATCCATCAGATGTCTCTCTTATGAATAAGTTACAATCTGCTGCACCTTTCTTGAATCCAATATTCATCAAGTGTCCATCAAGTCTTTCAAACCATGCTCTATGGGCTTGCTTAAGTCCATATAGGGATTTCTTCAATTTGCATACCATATCAGGTTTGTCTGATAAGGTGAATCCTTCAAGCTACTCTATGTATACTTCTTCCTTTAAATCTCCATTCAAGAATGTTGAATTAACATCCATCTGGTAAACCTTAAAGTTTTTGTATGTAGCATAGGCTAAAAAAAACTTTATGGCTTCCAATCTTCTTACTGGGGAAAATGTATCAGAGTAATCAATTCGTTCTCTTTGTGCATACCCTTTACATACTAATCTGGATTTGTTTCTAACTATTTTACCATCTTCATCTTATTTTGAAATATCCACTTGGTTCCAATCACTTTCTTATCAGTGGGCCTAGGTGTTATGCCCAAAATAATCAACCAAAAATGCAACCAATTTTTTTTTTTAAAAGATGAAATGATATGTCAAGGAGTGTCATTCAATGGGTTAAGTGTAAGTTGACATTAGTTATGCCAGGAGTAATCTAGGTGCAAGTTTATAACTAATGTTGTAAGATTCAGATTTCAAAGGGCGGGACCCTAGGGTATACAGTTTCCAATAAAAACTTATCCTCATGATGCATTTGAGGTATCTAGGGCATTAGTCACCTATTCAATTCCATACCATTTATTCAATTACTTAAGAGGTGTATGCAGACCTAGATCATGACTATTGAATAAGGTTGTACTATCAATTAAGATCCAATAATGATCCCAATGATGTTAACTAGAATCCCATGTTATCTAGGGGTAAAAGCACAATTGAGTGTCACCTTTTGGGCTAACTCAAATCACTCGGCCGAGTTATACTCGGCCGAGTCTAACACGGCTGAGTACACGTAGGTGCCACATGGCACTGAATGGCGTCTACATGGCCCATTAGACTAGGCCGAGTGGTACTCGGCCGAGTAGGACTCGGCCGAGTCAAAATAATATTTTTAATATAAAAAAAATCACAAACCACTCATTTGCACAGTATTAGGCTACTTGAGTGGGGCCAACCCCTAGGGGGACTCAGCCGAGTCGGACTCGGCCCAGTCAGACTCGGCCCAGTTGGACTCGGCCCAGTCTACTTAGGTGGCATGCCATGTTGGCAGCCAAACCACCAAAAATATAAAAAAACTAGAATTTTGCACTTCTGTTGTTCCTTTCTTAGATCAAAATAGAAAATGTTAAAAAAACTAAAAGTACCCTTTTCTAGATCTTGAAAGTACAATTTTGGACATATAAATTTTATATTGTTTCATCTACAAAACGTTAAACAAATTTGCTAAAAACTACATGTAGGTATATTAAACTTTGAGAAGACATTGATTCGGAAAATATAGAAAAATACTAAATCAATTCAAAAAAAAATTAAAATTATATAGGGCACTAGAGGAGAGAGTCCTCTTCAAGAATATATAATTTATTTGGTTTTTGGTATATTTTTTATAGGGTAAAAGTGACGGGAGACAAAAACTGTTAATTTCAGGTAAGGTCGACTTTCAATACTTATAACGGGTAAACTATAGATCGAAAAAACTTCTTTCTTTTTCTTGCACTAGATATACATGTCATCTAAAACATATTATGAAATTGGGGGGAAAAAAAATATTTTACTTATAATGATTTGACGGGAAGTGAACTCGCTTATTTGTAGTATTTTTAGGATATGAAAAATAGACCCAAAAAATTAAAAAAATATATTAATTTTTGCTCAAATTAATTTTTAAAAATTATAGGCATAAAATTCATCCTATTTTACACATTTCATCAGTTTACATCATCTTCAAATTCTCAATAGAAATGTGACTTTTATGCCCTTGAAGTTTTTCAATTTTTGTGTTGTTAGCCTCTTCCTTTGTAAAAGGGTGACAACTTATTGTGCTTTTACCCCTAGACTTTGAAAGCTATATTAACGACTATAAAAACACCTTCTAGGTAAAGGGCTTCTTAGGGTTCCTCGATACAATATTCCAAGGTGAAAAATTAACAACTTATCTTAGTCACCCAATTAGTAATGACATTCTAGAGGTAGAAAACATAATTCAAAAATAGTGAGCTATACGTTCAGTTGATCTTTTCTTTTTGAATAATTCTATCTTATGAGGTTTTTGTCTAAATAATATTTGAGATCCTCTTAGCTAATTAACCTCTAGTTAAATTGACTATTTAATCCAAGGCTAACTAAGTTCTTTAGGTGCCCCAGTGCTAATCGTTGAATAAATTGAGTTATAGTATTAATTTGGATTAATACATTAATTTCTGAACAAAACATAACTAACCGACTAAATAAATTACTAACCCAAAGAGTAATTCCATCACTAAAGGTTATCCTATAAAAAAAATACCAATAAAAGATCTTTTAACTAATTTCTAATATCACTAGATTATTAACTAGCAATATAATCTAATAATATTAGGCTTGGGACCATGATCCATAAGTTCCTTTAACTAATATTTGAAATAACATCTAATCAATATGTGACTAATTCCAACGTGTCTTATTGCTAATTAGGGATAATAGTATTACTAGGGATTAATAAATGTGAAGTAGTAAGACTAAACAAATACAAAATAAATACTAATTACAACTTAGAGATAACCTATCCTATACTAACACCTACTAACCTATGACTCCTACACCTACCACCCATCAAGTCTCCCCTATTCCCCAAGGCCACTTGCCAAGTGGGGTTTAACATGACCAAAATCTATAATCTTAGCAATGATAACAAATGTTTTAATTTCTAAGCCTGCGTGAGTATACCAAGGAAGAAAAATTTTCTTTTTTCCCATGAGAATTTCAAAATCCATCATAGGGATATGCACTCAATAAAGTGACAAGAACTAGGGCCCACCAATTTATTCATACAACACAAGGAGGGGATTTTTGCAGCCTCCAAGTAGTAGGTGTATGATAGCATGTTCAGGTACGCATGGCAAAGTTAAAGAATGTTGACTTGCCATCAAGGTAGGTACTTCTCCCCATGGTACATGAGGACCTTGAAAAGTGGCACAGGGAAAGGAGGGGGGGGGGTCATATAAACACATTAACACATGTTGCAAGGAAATTTTTTTTTATTTAAATGTTGCATCCACTTGCCAATGGCTTGCGCAAGAAACTAGGAGAAAGATGTTTTTATAAGTTTTGATTAAAATAAGTATTAAAGGTATGGGTAATTTGGAGGGGGCTCCCACTAGATGCATAAGGTAAAGTAGACTTTATGACATTGTTTAGAAAACTTTATATTAATAGGAATTAGTGTCTAATAATTAGGTTAGGATAGGAGTTTAGACTTAAGTTAATACTAATCAGGAACATAATGTAATGAAGCATAATATTCTATGTGGTATGGGAATAATGTTATTCCCATACAAATTCCGGAGAGTAATTTTCTCTAGAAATCTAGAAAATGTCACTGTAAGAAAATATGGTTTCTCCTTCCTTTCTTTGCTTGCTTATTATTATTTTTTTATCCATTTAAATGCATAGATTACTAGTGACTAAACTAAGGAGATTTTTAGGTTGAATATATTAGTTGTAATAGAAATTCCACATAGTAATCCAATATTTCACTTGTTCATTGATATATACTATAATTTGAAGAGATTTAGAGGTGGTAATGTTGTTCTCATCTCAAGTAGTTTCTATTGAGTTTGAAGATTGTCTAAGGTAGGATAGAATATAATGAACATAAACAAATTCAATCAATACATTAAGAGATTCCCAATATTCATTTCAATGAAATTTCTTCCTTAAAATATACATTATTTATTCTTTATCAACTTGGATACACATTTAACATGAGAGATTTACACATCCATTTCAATTAAGTAGAATGCATCAACATGATAGCAAGGAATCCTTATTTACATTTCAACCAATGAAATAACATTTGGTAACCATACATGAATGATAGTATCAAAAGAACATGATTTTCTCAATTCCCTTACAATATAAAATTTCATGGTACTCCAATAAAGAGAAGGATAACACTATCCAAATCCACAAGTATGCTCCTACTACAAGGAGAGGTTTCTTCATTAAAAAATGCATCAAAATGAGGATCTTACTTCCAAGATCTACCAAAACAAAAACATGTGGTGTCTCCATACAAACACATCCAAAGAATGAACTCCATCAAGCTTCTTCTACATGAATCAAGACATCAATACCTTCAATAAAAAGGGGGAGAACCATGGGATGCTCACCTCCCAACCTAGGTCTCCATGAGACCACCCCCAAGCTTGGAGAACCAAGGCTAAATTGGTATGCTTCAACAAACAAAATGCTCAAAAAATACACATATGCATATACAATAATTTACTCCCTCCCAAGGGTACACAAATGAGTCTTACAAGCTCATTGAAAGAGGGTGAAGGTGGGCTTTTCCAAGGGGAGAATTCCATGGTATTCAACATTTCTCAACATTAGTATTTCATTTCCTCTTCAAGGCTACATAAACAAAACCTCCATACACATACTTTGCTCGTCTACATCCTCAAGATTCAAGGATACCAATGGCTTCAAGGTGCCCATACACCATGAATTTGTCCCTCTTCTCCAAGAGAAGAGACTCTCAACACATGGAGAGCCCAACTAACCCCTTCACCCAAAGGCCACTTCTTCCCTTCCCAAAGGGTGAGTAATGCCTCACTCCCATAAACAAGAACTCCCTCATTCAAGAAAAATAAAACAAGAAGGTTACATGAATCCAAACCCAAATCCCATCCCTTACAAAACAATATCACAACAAGAATACAATTCATATGCATGAGACAGAAAGAATCCATGCTAATCTATTGAACAAGTAAGAAATTTTCCATGGAAGTGAGTAACCAACCTTCACAAGTGTTATGGAAAAAGAAGTTTGAGAAGAGCTAATCCACTTATCCTTCCTCAATCCAAACCCTAATGTCTCTAAAAGTAGAGAGTGGGTGAACACCCACTAACTCTACCAAGGGCCTCTAAAAAGGCCTCCAATTTCTACCCACCCACCATCAATAAATGCAGACTTGACCCTATGGTCCTATTGTTTTTTTCCTTGTCCCCCATGATAAATGCATGATTGAAAGGAAAGGGTGGAGTTGGGTAAAGATCAAGACTTATCCAATTTTCGTAGCTAAGGGTAAATGGGTCATAAAATGGGTTACCAAGGTCACTAGGGAATTATGGACATGCTCAAAACCTTCCTAACCCATACCCCTATCACTTAGGTACTTTAATAATGTCAAAAATGACCCTTAGAACCTCTTATTGGCCTCTATAAGTGACTAGAAATAAAATGAATTGAAATAAGCACATAACAAGTGTCAAGTGACACTAATGATTGCACATTACATAAAAAATGCCATGTCCTGAATGACAACATGAAGTTAACTAATAACACACATGCAAATTCACATTTACAACAAGTTCACATTACAGCGAGGCTTTTAATCCCATATCGGAGTAAACCTTGACTTACTCAATTCACATATGTTTAACCTTGGTTCTCTGAATAATTCCATGGTTCTCATACCTGCACACTAAACATTGAGCATCAGTAGTTCAAGGTAGAAAAATCACATAAAATATACATATTTAATTCATGATTTAACAATGTAATCTATATGCAGAATTTAGTCCTAATTGCAAAGTTTTCATTCAATAATGTTTAAACATCATAATTACATAATGATCATGACATATAATCTATGAAGTGATCAAATCTAAACATGATCCAATATTCTCATTAATTCACATTACTAAACATGCATAATCAAAATCACTACATACTATAGATTCTAATCCACATAATATAATAATCATCATCAAACATAATGTCTCAAGTCTCTGTCATAATAATCCACAAGTGTATCAATGTATCAAAATGTGAATAAGAAAAGATGCTATGATGGGTTGGGGTGAGGCCTCACATCGTCCCCCCTAGGCATGAACTTCCTCCTAGAGTTCATCAAAAAGGTATGGGTATTGTGATCTCATCTATGTCACATCTTCCTATGAAGTGGTGACCTCATCATAACAATCCCACTAGACCCTAACCTAGTCTAGCTCTCTGCCTTGAAGTGCCAGGGTTCGTCGACCTAAAATGTGAATGGGCTCCAAGGCTATCTGTCCATCTGACTCCACCTGCAAGGCATCCCAATCTATAATGTGAAACTCATCATAAATATATTTCCGTAACATAGGTACATGAAACACATTGTGGATGCATGATAGGCTGGGTGGCAAAGCTAAATGATAGGCAACTAGTCCTATCCTCTCTAATATCTCAAAAGGTCCAACAAAGCAAGGCACTAACTTAGAGCCCTTTCCAAAATGGATTGGACTCTTATGTGGGCACACTCTCAAGAAGACCCTATCACCAACCATATACTCACAGTCTACCCTCTTTGCATCTGCATACTTCTTCTATCGATCTTGGGCCTCTCTAAGACACTACCTAATAAAGACCACCTACTTCTCCATATCCTTGACCAAGTGTGGTCCAATAGATATCCTATCCTTGATCCTATCCTAACTCAATGGTGTCCTACAAGGTCTACCGTACACGGCCTGATATGGCAGCATACCAATAGAAGAATGATGCCCATTATTATAGGAAAACTCTACTAGATGTAGGTATTCCTCCCACTTTCCCTGATGGTCAATCACATACATACATAACATATCCTCTAACACCTAGTTAACCCTCTCTATCTATCCATCTATCTGAGGGTTATACGTCATACTGAAATTGAGCCTGGTGCCCAATGCTGCCTATAACTCTCTCCAAAAAGTTGATGTGAACAAGGAGTCTCTATCTGAGATGATCTTATGGGGAATGCCATGAAGTCTGACAATATCCTGCAAGAAAACCTAAGCTACATCTCATGCTATGAAAGTAGTACGCATGGGTGAGAAGTGGGCAACCTTGGTCAACGTGTCAACTATCACCAAGATGGCATCATGGTAGTGAGAAGACATAGGGAGACCAACAATGAAGTCCATGGATATAACATCCCACTTCCACTCGTAAATCTCATGTGGCTGTAGGAGCCCACTTGGATGACTGTGCTCAGCCTTAACTCTCTGACACTCTAGGCATCTAGCCACTATGCTAGCAATCTACAATCTCATACCTGGCCAGTGATACAATAGTCTCAAATCAGCATGCAACTTCTTAATTCCTGGATGAGCTACATAAGGTGCTCTATGAGCCTCAAGCACAATAAAATCTTGCAAATCACCTATAGAGGGTACATAGATGCATCCTCTATGACATAGGAGTCCATCAGACTCTAAAAAATACTCTGCAAATCTCCCCTTAAGGGGCCTCTGAGCATGGACAATCTGGAAAACCTCTACATAGAATCCATCCTCTAGTAAGTGATGCAAAATATGCTCCCTCAAATCTATACTAGAACTCATAGAGGAGAGATCATGCCACCTCCTACTCAAGGCATTTGCAACTACATTCTCCTTCCCCTTGATCTAATGAACATCAAAATCATACTCACACAAAAACTCCATCCATCTCCTCTACCTAGCATTAAGATTAGGCTGTGTAAAGATGTATTGAAGACTCTGGTGATCTGAATGGAGGTCAAATTGGTGACCTAGAAGAAAGTGTCACCATCTCACCAAGGCATGAACTACCACTGCAAGCTCTAGATCATGAGTAGGATAATTGAGCTCATGAGTCTTTAACTTCCTAGACTCGAAAGCTATAGGATGACCATCCTACATAAGAATTGCTCCTAATCCATCCAAAGAAGCATCAGTGCACACCACAAAGTCTACTGAAGGATTTGGCACTACTAAAATTGAAGCACTAGTGAGGAATCTCTTCAGCTCCTAAAAATATCTCTCACACTTCTCTATCGATTCATACTTCTTCCCCTTTCTCTGAAGGGAAGTGATGGGATGAGCTATCCTAGAAAATCCTACCACAAAGTGCCTATAATAACCTACTAAGCCCATAAAACTCCTGACCTCAGTGACACTGGTGGGTGCTGGCCAATCCATAATGGCTCTAATCTTCGATGGGTCTACAGAGATCCCATCACCAGATATAACATGACCAAGATAATGCACCTCAGGTCTAAAGAAGACACACTTAGACAAGCTTCCATATAACTGATTCTCTCTCAAATGCTACAAAACCTATCTTAGATGCTCCTCATGCTCCTCCTCATTACGAGAATATATCAGAATGTCATCTAGGAACACTACTACAAACTTATCCAAGAATGTATGAAATACTCCTTTCATGAGGCTCATGAACATAGCTGGAGCATTCGTGAGGCCAAATGGTGCCACTGTGAACTCATAGTGACCATACCTCGTACGAAAAGTAGTCTTATGGATATCACTTTCCACAATCCACGACTAATTGTACCCTAACTTTAGATCTATCTTTGAGAATACTTGAGCACCCTACAACTGATCAAATAAATCATCAATCCTAGGGAGTGGGTATCGGTTCTTAATTGTTACTTTATTCAACTGTCGATAATCAATGCACAATCTAAGTGATCCATCCTTCTTCTTCACAAAAATCACTGGTGCACCCCAAAGTGATACACTAGGTTGGATATGCCCTTTCTCCAAGAGCTCTTCTAACTGAATCTTGAGCTCATTGAGCTCATGTGTGGTCATCCTATAAGGTGCTCTAGATACAGGCTCGGCTCCTGATACAAGGTCTATATGGAAATCAACTGCCCTAGGTGGAGGCATATTAGGTAACTCGATAGGAAATACATCTGCAAACTCCTAAAGAATAGGATAATCCTCAAGTGAAGGCTCCCCCTCTAAATCCTCCTCTCTATCACTAATGGTGATGGAAAATAATTGACACCCCTTCTGTACACACCACCTAAGCTGCATAACAAAAATCATGCGTAGGGATATGGGTCTCTGTACTCCAAATATCACTATAAAAGTACCATGATCATCCATGCACTCAACCCTCTTCTGATGGAAATCCATCTTGGTGCTGTGGGCATATAGCCAATCCATGCCAAGGACTACATCATAAGAACCTAGAGGGGTAATGCAAAGATCGGACATCATGATTAAGTCTCCAATCTAAATCTGATAACTATGAACTAAGGAACTAATAAACACCCTAGCTCCTGAGGCTAACTCGACCTCCCAACTGACACCCTATCTAACTGCCACTAGCCGACAACACTCCACTACATATGGAGATATAAAGGAGTTTGTGGCTCTTGAATCAAATAAGATAGATACATTGATACCCTGAATCATACCTGTGGCCTCTATTACCATGAACTGGTGCTCAGCCTAGTGGTTATCAACTACTACAAAGAATCTATGGGATCTACCCATATCTCTGACTGTAGGCTCTGAGGTAGCCCCTCTCTGACCACTAGCTAACTGTCCCTATGGGAACTCTCTTGCAATATGACCCATACCACCGCAAGTGTAACATGGCCCTCAGGTCTGAATCTATACTCCTTGTGTCCTAGGCTATTGTGACCCTCCTATCCTATTGGAACCACTGTATCCACCCCTAGAGGATTTCTGAGTCCTAGCTAACTATGTCTGAGGATTCTATGTCCTTTGATCCTATCTAGGGCCCTGAGACTACCACTGCTTGGGCTTAGAGTCCTAATAACCATATGAATGTCTCTGTCTAGAACCCTGCTGAGATCCCTGCTGCTAAGACTGTTGACCCTTAAAGGATCCTACTGAATGGTTTTGTTTCCCTTTCCAAGAGGATCTCTGATGTCCTAACTGCTAGGATGAAGGGTTTTGGTGCTGATATCGATCCTGAGACTCCTATCTAGTGTGGATATCCTTGGCTACAAGTGTCATCTCAAGTGCATTTTTGAATGTGGTAGGAAAAGCTAGATGTAATGTCCCCTAAAGAGACATATTAAATCATGTAATGAACTGATGGATACATAGTTTCTCATCCTTCATATAATCTACGTATGGAAGGAGCTCAAGAAAATGACTCTCATACTGGGCCACAGTGAGACCTCTCTGTTGGAGATCATGGAATCTGTCTCTATTTGAAAAGCTCAGAGAGATACCTCTCTCAGAAATAGGCTACAAAAGTCTCCCAAGTGAGTGTCAATAGCCACTCCTCCAATGGACTCCTCCTACTGCCACCAAGTGGAGGCCTTATCCTGTAGGAGATGAACTACAAGTCATGCCTTAAGATTACTCCCATATGGACGTAATCCAAAGCATCGCTGTAAACTCTATAACCATGCCTCTGCTACTTACCCATTGATGGATCCCAAAAATAAGGGTGTCTGGAGTCGTATTAACTCTCAGATCTCATCCCCAACATCTCTAGGGGGTCTACCTCTGTCTCATATCTCATGATGAACCAACTCACCCTCATGATCACCATGGCCCTTGGCATTCCTAGGTGGGGGACTCCTACTTCTCTCTCTGCTAGCTACTCCACCGCCTCTTGGAATCTCTGCTCCTCTTCCAGGAGCTTGTTGCTCTTGCTGATGATCTATGAGTGGTAATCTGTGCTAAATTACCCCAATAAAATTCTAAAGGACGTCCATGATATCCTGATTAGGGTTTGGTGGTGGTGGTGGTGGTCCACCTCCCTGTCCTGCACTAACATGTGTAGCTCTATGACCTCTGCCTCATCGGCCAGCTCATGTGACGATAGACATCCTACACAATAGATTAAGTTAGATAAGTTGAAACGTAATGGGTCTAAAGGTTCCAATGTTGAAACCTATGCTTTGATACCAAATTTCATGCCCAAAATAATCAACCAAAAATGCAACCAAATTTTCTTTTTTAAAGATGAAACAATATGTCACAGAGTGTCATTCAATGGGTTAAGTGTAACTTGACATCAGTTATGCCAGGAGCAATCTAGGTGCAAGTTTATAAATAATGTTGTAATAGTCAGAGTTCAAAGGGCGGGACCCTAGGGTATACAGTTTCCAATAAAAACTTATGCTCATGATGCATTCGAGGTATCTAGGGCATTAGTCACATATTCAATTCCATACCATTTATTCAATTACTTAAGAGGTGTATGCATACCTAGATCATGACTGCCAAATAAGGTTTTACTATTAACTAAGATCCAATAACGATCCTAATGATGTTAACTGGAATCCCATGTTATCTAGACTTCGAAAGTTATATTAATGACTATAAAAACACCTTCTAGGAAAAGGGCTTCTTACGGTTCCTCGATATGATATTCCAAGGTAACAAATTAACAACTTATCTTAGTCACCCAATTAATAATGACATTCTAGAGGTAGAAAACATAATTAGAAAATAGTGAGCTATACATTCAGTTAATCTTTTCTTTTTGAACAATTCTATCTTATGACGTTTTTTTCTAAATAATATTTGAGATCCTCTTAGCTAATTAACGTCTAGTTAAATTGACTATTTAATCCAAGGCCAACTAAGTTCTATAGGTTCCCTAGTGCTAATTGTTGAATAAATTGAGTTATAGTATTAATTTGGATTAATACATTAATTTCTGAACAAAACATAACTAACCGACTAAATAAATTATTAACCCAAAGAGTAATTCCATCACTAAAGGTTATCCTATAAAAAAAATACCAATAAAAGATCTTTTAACTAATTTCTAATATTACTAGATTATTAACTAGCAATATAATCTAATAATATTAGGCTTGGGACCATGATCCATAAGTTCCTTTAACTTATATTTGAAATAACATCTAATCAATATGTGACTAATTCTAACTTGTCTTATTGCTAATCAGGGATAATAGTATTACTAGGGATTAATAAATGTGAAGTAGTAAGACTAAACAAATACAAAATAAATACTAATTAAAACTTAGAGATAACCTATCCTATACTAACACCTACTAGCCTATGACTCCTACACCTACCACCCATCAAGTCTCCCCTATTCCCCAAGGCCACTTGCCAAGTGGGGGTTAAAATGACCAAAATCTATAATCTTAGCAATGATAACAAATGTTTTAATTGCTAAGCCTGCGTGAGTATACCAAGGAAGAAAACTTTTCTTTTTTTCCATGAGAGTTTTGAAATCCATCATAGGGATCTGCACTCAATAAAGTGATAAGAACTAGGGCCCACCAATTTATTCATACAACACAAGCAGGGGATTTTTGCAGCCTCCAAGGACTAGGTGTATGACTAAACTAATGAGATTTGTAGGTTGAATATATTAGTTGTAATAGAAATTCCACATAGTAATCCAATATTTCACTTGTTCATTGATATATACTACAATTTGAAGAGATTTAGAGGTGGTAATGTTGTTCTCATCTCAAGTAGTTTCTATTGAGTTTGAAGATTGTCTAAGGTAGGATAGAATATAATGAACATAAACAAATTCAATCAATACATTAAGAGATTCCCAATATTCATTTCAATGAAATTTCTTCCTTAAACAATACATTATTTCTTCTTTATCAATTTGGATAAACATTTAACATGAGAGATTTACACCTCCATTTCAATTAAGTAGAATGCATCAACATGCTAGCAAGGAATCCTTATTTACATTTCAACCAATGAAATAACATTGGTAACCATACATGAATGATAGTATCAAAAGAACATGATTTTCTCAATTCCCTTACAATATACAATTTCATGGTGCTCCAATAAAGAGAAGGATAACACTATCCAAATCCACCAGTATGCTTCTACTACAAGGAGAGGTTTCTTCATTACAAAATGCATCAAAATGAGGATCTTACTTCCAAGATCTACCAAAACAAAGACATGTGGTGTCTGCATACAAACACATCCAAAGAATGAACTCCATCAAGCTTCTTCTACATGAATCAAGACATCAATACCTTCAATAAAAAGGGGGAGAACCATGGGATGCTCACCTCCCAACCTAGGTCTCCATGAGACCACCCCCGAGATTGGAGAACCAAGGCTAAACAGGTATGCTTCAACAAACAAAATGCTCACAAAATACACATATGCATATACAACAATTTACTCCCTCCCAACTTTACACAAATGAGTCTTACAAGCTCATTGAAAGAGGGTGAAGGTGGGATTTTCCAAGGGGAGAATGCCATGGTATTCAACATTTCTCAACATTAGTATTTCATTTCCTCTTCAAGGCTACATAAACAAAACCTCCATATACATACTTTGCTCATCTACATCTTCAAGATGCAAGGATACCAGTGGCTTCAAGGTGCCCATACACCATGAATTTGTCCCTCTTTTCCAAGAGAAGAGACTCTCACCACATGGAGAGACCAACTAACCCCTTCACCCAAAGGCCATTTCTTCCCTTCCCAAAGGATGAGTAATGCCTCACTCCCATAAACAAGAACTCCCTCATTCAAGCAAAATAAAACATGAAGGTTACATGAATCCAAACCCAAATCCCATCCCTTACAGCACAATATCACAACAAGAATACAATTCATATGCATCAGAGAGCAAGAATCCATGCTAATCTATTGAACAAGTAAGAAAGCTTCCATGGAAGTGAGTAACCTTCACAAGTGTTATGGAAAAAGAAGTTTGAGAAGAGCTAATCCACTTATCCTTCCTCAATTCAAACCCTAATGTCTCTAAAAGTAGAGAGTGGGTGAACACCCACTAACTCTACCAAGGGCCTCTAAAAAGGCCTCCAATTTCTACCCACCCACCATCAATAAATGTAGACTTGACCCTATGGTCCTATTCTTTTTTTCCTTGTCCCCCATGATAAATGCATGATTGAAAGGAAAGAGTGGACTTGGGTAAAGATCAAGACTTATCCAATTTTCGTAGCTAAGGGTAAATGGGTCATAAAATGGGTTACCAAGGTCACTAGGGAATTATGGACATGCTCAAAACCTTCCTAACCCATACCCCTATCACTTAGGTACTTTAATAATGCCAAAAATGACCCTTAGAACCTCTTATTGGCCTCTAGAAGTGACTAGAAACAAAATGAATTGAAATAAGCACATAACAAGTGTCAAGTGACACTAATGATTTCACATTACATACAAAATGCCATGTCATGAATGACAACATGAAGTTAACTAATAACACACATGCAAATTCAAATTTACAACAAGTTCACATTACAATGAGGCTTTTAATCCCATATCGGATTAAACCTTGACTTACTCAGTTCACATATGTTTAACCTTGGTTCTCTGAATAATTCCATGGTTGTCATACCTGCACACTAAACATCAAGCATCAGTAGTTCAAGGTAGAAAAATCACATAAAATATACATATTTAATTCATGATTTATCAACGTAATCTATATGCAAAATTCAGTCCTAATTGCAAATTTTTCATTCAATAATGTTTAAACATCATAATTACATAATCATCATGACATATCATTTGTGAAGTGATCAAATCTAAACATGATCCAATATTCTCATTAGTTCACCTTACTGAACATGTATAATCAAAATCACAACATACTCTAGATTCTAATCCACATAATATAATAATCATCATCAAACATAATGTCTTGAGTCTCTATCAGAATAATCCACAAGTGTATCAATGTATCAAAATGTGAATAAGAAAAGATGCTATGATGGGTCGGGGTGAGGCCTCACACTAGGGACTAGTTCCCATGTATCATCCTTAATTATCTAATCTAATTCTTCTTTCATTTCTTCATGCCAATCTAAATCCTTACATACATCTTCAACACTTAAGGGTTCCATCTGTGATAGTAAACATACCTCTTCATTTTCTATGGAACTCTTTACTTTTGATCTTGTCATGACCTTACTATTCTAATCTCCAATGATGTCTTCCTTTGAATGATATATAGATGTGAATTTAGGAACATTAGTTGTGACTCTCCCATCTGAGTTTTGAGATTCTTCTTCACTAGTTTCAAGGTCATTGAACAATACATCAATGATGTCAAACATTTCATCAACCACTTTTTCTCCAGAGGTAGATTTATGTTATTCTTCAATCATAGGTGCATAATCATGATATCTTTTTTGAATCATAAAATTCTCAACAATCTTGACATGAGAACTTTCAATGATCTTCTTTAATCTCAAATTATAACATCTATAAGCTTTACTTTTAGTGGAATAACCAAGAAAAATACCTTCATCACTTCTTGCATCAAAATTTCCAATTGCTTCATCCCTCTTGATGTAGCACTTGCTTCCAAAGATTCTAAAGTATTTGACTATAGCTACATTCCAAAACCATAGCTCATAAGGTGTCTTGTCTGTGCCTAGTCTCAATTAAATTCTATTGATAGTGTAGACTATTGTATTGACTGCATCTCTCCAATAGGTGTGTGCAACCTTTCCTTCAATCATGATGGTGCACATTATGTCCAGAATGATCCTATTCCTTCTTTCTACAATTCCACTCTACTAAGGGGTTCTAGGAGCACTTAGCTATCTCTTTATCCAATGTTCTTCATAGTACTCATAAAATCTGTTAGAGGTGAATTCTCCTCCTCTATCTGATCTGACACACTTTATCTTTAATCCAGATTCATTTTCTACCTCAGCTTTGAATAATTTGAACTTATCAAAGGCTTCTAATTTATCCTTTAAGAATGCAACCCACATCATTCTATAATAATAATCATCAACAAACAAAATGAAATACCTCTCACCACAATATGATCTTGTTTGAGTTGGTCTACATAGGTCTATATGAATTAGATCCAACTTTTTTCCTACCAAATTATACTTGCTTCTGAATGAATTTTTAACATGCTTTCCCATCACAGATTCCCTACATATTGCATCAACTAGTTTTGCAATGCTAGGAAGATCTCTAACTATCTTTACATTACTTATCTTTACTATGTTATCAAAATTGATATGACATAGTCTCTTGTGCCATAGCCAACTGTCATCTACTTTAGCAACAAAAGAACATGCTTCTAGATTAAGTTGGAAAATGTTACCTTTAGTTTTAGATCCTAATGTAATCATTTCTCCTTCCTTTTTTTTAATGATGCACTTGTTATCTTTAAACTCCAACCGATAGCCTTTTTCAAGCAACTATCCAACACTTAGTAGGTTATGCTACAAACCATCAACATATAGGACATCATCAGTGTAGTTTTTTCCATCCAAGGTGATGGCTCCACTACTAATGATAGGTTTAGGAGAGTTATCTCCAAATCTAACCATTCCTCCTTTGTATCTATCCAAATGAACAAATCTATCTTTTTCTCCTGTCATGTGATGTGAGCATCCACTGTCAATGATCCAATCTATCCTGATGTCTTCTTGTAAAATCAGTGCTAATTCTTGTGTATTCTTTTCATCTTCAAGAGAAATGAATTTGATTTCCTCTTGTACTAATTCTTCATCTGATACTCCATCTCTAGCATAGTAACATTCCTTTTAATACTTAGGCTTGTAGTTATTTTTGAACCTTTTAACTCTTGTAGGACATTTAGATGCAAAGTGACCAGTCTTATTACATGAAAAGAATTTGAATGGAAATTGACCTTGATATTTTCATTTTCCCTTCTTTTCTCTTTTAGCAATCATAGCAATGAAATCATCTAGTGCTTTCTCTTCATCATCATCATCAAAATTACTAGAGGTGTTCAAGGATTTCTTACCATGGACTGAAGCTTTGAAGGCAGTTTCACTTTTAGGCTCTGTCTAACTTGATATCTCAAATGCAGAAATCTTGCTGATGAAGGTCTCTCTTTTGAAATTTTCTAAAAATTGCGTAGTCTCATCAAGGATGTTTATCTTTCTCTCATATTCTGGTGTCAAGGTTGTCATCAACTTATCCATGATGTCTTCTTTTGAAATTTCTCCACCATTGTTTTTGATTCTAGAAACTGCTTCATTAATCATTTGATTGTAGGCTCTTATGTTCTCTTCAGGTAGCATCTCCAATGTATTGTACTTTTTCTTCCATATCTTCCTATGTGCATTCTTTTCTTGGATGTCTCCTTCAAACATATCTTCTAGATACTTCCAAATCTTGTAGCTTTGTCTAGCTTCTTGACATTTGATAACTCACTATCATACAAGGCACTGATGAGTGCTTCTTTGGCAATAGCATTTTAAGTGAACAACTCCTTTTTCTGAAGAGTTTCATCTTCCTTTGCAAGATCTGATAAAGAAGGAATCTCAATTTCTTTATTAGCCACCTCAAAGATCTCAAAGGCAATGCACTAAAAATGTGTCATCATCTTGTTCTTCCAATCATGATAATTCTCTCCATCAAACTTAGGACTTTCTTTTCTAAAGAATACCATATGATCAACCTCAAGCTATTAAAATTTCTCTTTGAGACACTTGGATCTGATACCAATTGTTAGGAATAGTCCCAAGAGATAACTCAAAGGGGGGGGGGGGTTGAATCAGTTATCTACAAGATTCAATTCTCTAACCAATTAAGTATAAAAGAACATTAACCATAAACACAATATGAGAACACTTAACACAACACAATAATTTTGGTTACTGGGAAACCCTCATAGATAAAAACCCCAGTGGGAATTGACACCCACTAATAATCTACACTAGTGTATTATGATCCTTGTTATAAGACCATACAACCCAGTTAGGAGTTGATCTTTATAATACATTTAGTACAGTGACCTGGTCAAGGGCTTGACCCTATTAGGAGTCTTTTATAATTAACCCTATTAGGGGTGAGGAGAAACAATCTGAGAGCACAGTTCTCAAAGGGGTGAAGGTTGCAACCTTCAATTTAAGATGTCTGGATCTTTGTGAACTATGTGTAGACCTTCTATCTTGATCAGTTCCAATGGATAGCATAAGCTCTTTACTTCTTCACATATACCTTTTGCTAATGGCTCAACACTTCACGCTCTCTACTCTGCTCTTATCTTTTTAACTCAGAACCATACTTAGTAATCACAAATGACTACCTATAAATATCTTTCCTCTAAACGATATAATCAAGTCATCTTGTTAGAACCATCTTGAAATCATGCTAGAGAAACAATAATAACACCTCAGTCGGCTCTACTAAGCATGCAACATTATTTTAGTACTTCATAATTCTAAATGAGTAGATGCCATGCTACACACAGTTGGCTCCACCAAATTAACTCCAACTTACTTCTCATGATAGATTACATCATATGCTATTAACTAGACCTTTTCAACTCTCTTACAAACAAAAATCCAAGTGTGCATACCAAGATGATAGGCGCAACTACCACAATCATATAAACTCTTTCGACTCTTCTAGATAAACTCAAGAAACTACAACTGTCAACTGGAGACTTCATAACTCAATGTGTACTACATATCTGACTCTGCGTCCATGAACATAACATCATACATATGTCTACAACATAAATATATAAGTACAAGTCTCTACTACAACTGTACTGCAAATCACATATAGAACTATTCCTGGGACCTGTCAAGAAAACTCACTGATATATACAATTGTACAACTATCTTTACTCAAAATCAACCTCTGCGTCTATGATATTATGTTGATAACATATCTAAGAAATATATGCTAAAGGTACTCTCCATCAGGCTTCTATGCATGTTGTTGTTATCTCTATTGAGCCTTCCAAGGTTGTCATTAGTACCAAAGGTATGTAAAGATATCGGTCGATTACTTACAATGAGATAATCAGTAACATAAAGTAGAATAGACTAGTCGATAAAGCCTATATGCTGAGTAGTAGATAGTTTACTGAATACCAGCTGACACCAACACTGACAAATAGTAAACATCGAGCATCATAGTATACACCGATCAGTTTACACAATGTTTACCGAGGATCACAAGAAATGACATAGTAATCAGGAATG
The DNA here is from genome assembly GCA_027943335.1 of Chamaecyparis obtusa. NCBI lineage: Eukaryota > Viridiplantae > Streptophyta > Pinopsida > Cupressales > Cupressaceae > Chamaecyparis > Chamaecyparis obtusa. The sequence goes on from BSBK01006625.1 coordinate 297,492, forward strand.
GCACATTCTTCTATGAAAATAGTTACAATAGTTTGTAAAATGTTTTACCAAGATTGAGGAACATTTAATGTAATGATATTCATTAAATACAATGTATATCTTTTGTAATAGATGATCTAGGTTATTATTGTACACCGTAGATCTTAGGGTTATGATTATAGTGTGTAACCTAATTGTGTTAAAGTGGTAAAATAGAACAGTATATATTTATGTGTTCACATCATTTTTGGTGTGAGTTGATATATGAATCACAAAGCACTTGAAGTATTTTGCCTATCTTCAAGTCTATCAATTTATAGAACAGAACCGAGCACAGTAGAATTTAGTTTGAGTAGAATTAGCAAAGGCTACCGAGTAGAGGTTCTTCACAAGTATGGTGATATTTTTATTAGAGCTTATAGATTTGTAACAAAAAATTAAGTGTCAAATAGCAGATAAATACCTATTGCTTTCTGACAATTATAATAGATTTTTTGGATAAAATCTCTTAACAGAGTAGACCTAACAGTCTTATGTAATTCTCTTATCTGAGTGCACACTTCATTAGTGTTGCTAAAGTCCTATAACTAGGTAGATCTAGCTGATCTAACATGTCACTCCTAATAGGGTGAGATCATTAGAAGTGATCAAAACTTGTAGCCCTAATAGGCAAACCTTTTTTATCTACAGTAGTGAAGAATTTGTGGGTGTCATCCCCACCGTAGTTTTTACCTTCTTACAAGGGTTTCTGTGTTACCAAAATACTTGTGTCATGTGATTTTGTTATGGATTGCATGTTTTTTACTTACTTATGTTAAGTGGATAAATGATTCATGTAATTAGATTCAAGTTATATTGGCTGGTTATCACTGTTTATAGTTTTAAATCTAAAAGGTTTTACAAGTAAAGTTTTGAAGGCACTGCTTCATCCCTCCCCTCTCAGTACCTATCTCTCCTAATTCCAACAATTGGTATTAGAGCACAGTTCTCCTATTGAACAGTTTAACCTCTAAAGGGTGAAGATCTAAGTCATGGAGAGATACAAGCTTGAAAAGACTATTGAGAATCAGAAGATACAAATGCAAATGTTTTTGGAATAGTATAAGCAAGCCAAGGAAGGACTGAAGAAATTACTGGATGAAAGGAAGAAACTAGCAAGACTATAGAATGAGATCGGTTATCATGAAGAACCTATTGATGACATATTTGAGCATACTAGATCTAGTTCTGGAAGAATCTCCGATGGATCTAAAAGCATAATCACTGATCTATCTAAAAAGAATCAATATTTAACTAATCAAGTGAAAGCACTACAAATCGGTCAAGAATTTTAGATGGTAAGAATGATAGAAACAATGAACAAAGAAAATCAAGTCAAGCAAGAAAGAAATCTAGCAATCAATGATTGAAGACAGATGAGTGAACAACTTCAAACTAAAGAAAATGAGATACAAAGACTCACTAATCGACATTTCCAAGTAACTAATCAAGTGATGACTGTGAATCAAGAGGTAAACCAAGTGAATGCAGAATTGTCAAGAAAACTAGAAGATGTTGCAAGACTTAAAGAAGAAAATGAGAAGCTGAGAAATGAAGTGAAAAATCAATAGCAGCAAAATGAAATGAAGAAACTTACTGAGGATAGCTCCAAGAATATTGATGACTTCTTAACCAATCGGAGAAGATTTGGGAGCAAAGCTGGTATAGGCTACACCGGTGAATGAGAAACATCACAATAAGCTAAAAAAGTCAACGTTAGTCAAAATCAAAAACCTGAAGTGTTGGTATGTTATCATTGTGGCAAACCAGGACATACATCTAATGTGTGCAGAAGTAAAGCACCAGGTAAACCTCCTGCCACTCCTAAGTTTAATGGACATTGTTACTATTGTGGAAATTTTGGACATCCTACTTATGAGTGTAGAGATAAGAAAAATGATCTTGCTAATAATACCACTATGAAGAAAATATGCTACACTTGTAACAAGCATGGACACACTACATGAGACTGCAAGGCCAAAATGAAGCAAGTCTGGACACCTAAGGAGAAGCCACAACGCAGGCCATATCAACTAAAGAGACAAGGTAACTCTTATGTTTGGGACTATAATTCATGGAATAACTGTGTTGTATGTGGTAGATATGGACACATTGCAACAAACTATTATAGAAAGAGTTGGATTGGACAATCAAGAAACTGGACAAACTCTGGGATGGCTTGTATGCACTACCATAAGGTCGGTCATTTAAGCAAGAACTACAGAGACCAAGCACTAGATGAAAACCATATATTTGAAAATGGATACACTATTGCTGATATCATGAAGTTAAGGAACACTATGTGGAAGAAGGCATCTAATGAGAATGCTAAGTCAAGTAATGTTTTCGGTGAAACCTCATCCACTGGATTGGATGACATCGGTACCTCCACTTAAAGTGAAATAGGTATGTATGGAAATGATAATTCAAAAGATCACATTTTACATATAGTTCCTTATGCATAATGTTCTTATACCAAATTAGCATGAATAAAGATGCACTACGGTTTAATTTTCATGATCTAACAATGTTATACAGTCGGTAAAAGAGAGACCAAGAGTTGGTTACCTATTGGTAATCACTATCTAATGTTAACCGAGCATATGTATCAACCAATGAAAAAATTAAAAACCTATGTTAATCAAGCAGATGAAAGTTTTAGTAGTCACCGAGTTGACAGTTGTGTCGTACCAAAGGTTAGATGGAGCGTATATTACATAAAAGTTTGAGCGGGAACATCAAAAGTCTATAAATACATGGGAACAGAGTTCATTTCTACAATGCGATTTCAAAGAGCGGAGAATTTTAAAGAGCAGAGTTCAAGCTAAAAGATTTTTCTAAAGGATTCAAGGCTACGCTAGATCAAACCAACATCACTCTTCATGATACCGAGTAAGTTTATTTGCGATCAAACACTTCCTATTCTGTTGCTTGCCGAAACCCTAGAATTAATTTATGGCATCGACATCGTTTGCAAGAAAAACTCAAAGTGTTGAAGAGGAAGTTAATCTAATTATTAGGGAAAATTTCATTGAACCAAATTTTAAACCACATCCTAAGGTTGCAGCACAGCCAGATACAATGGGTGCATTTTTGGGCATACTAGAAAGGGTTTTACTAACAGAAGACATAAGGTCTTATATTCACTACAAAATCAGAGAAGTTGGGGACTTTGAAACTATTGCAGCATATCAACCACTCTGTGGCCCCAATGGAAAAATGAAATCAGACTATAAGAAGATTTAGGAATCAGGTTTGTTGTATTTTACACACTTGCCACAATCATTCAAATCAGATTGGATTAGAATGATTTTGAGCAGATATCATGATGATAAGTTCTGGCTAGATAAACTGATTGAGGTCACTAAGAAAATAATTAGTAGGGTTATTGGGCTCCCTACAACTGAAAAAGCTAAGGCTTTCTAAAGTTCTTCATGATCAGATGTTGAGAAATACACTAGAGCATAATGGGATGGTCGAGCATTGAAGATTTCAACAATCAACGACCCAGCAGTAAAATTTGTAGCACATGTGATCAGGTATAAGCTATTTCAATTGAGCAGACTCAACAGCATACCTTGCAACATAGTAGACATGGCACACAAAATTGTAGTGAAAGGTCACCAAGTTGATCTTGCTGAGGTACTATTACATCAACTTCAAGAGAATATGAAGACCATAAGGAAAAGTAAATCTAATACATGTAAGTATAGATCTCTACTTGCATATATACTCTTCTACTTACAAAAGTATGTGCCTGGCACCGGTAAAGTAAATTGGATACCAGATGTACCGATAAAAAAATAGATTGGTGAGATGATGAACAAGTTAGGAGATAAGTTGAATGTAGAGTTTAATGCTTACTTCACTGAATTTCAATCTAAAATGCAAAACAGAAGCATAATTCTAAGGGAATTAGTTCAGAAATTTGAAGATGACATATGTTTTATGGTCGACACTAATTATACCATCATAAAAGTAGTTGAGCCTAGGATAAAATGGTTGGCACCAATGGGATATGAAATAGACCATGATTTCACACTAAAATCTATTAATGCACTGCTTGCAGTACCGAAGGATCCCATAGCCACTAGGTTCAGAGTATATGAAGAAGCTAAATCTAGAATATCTACTAATATTGAGATCGGTAAAATAACAAGAAACGTAAAGAAAATGAAGAAAGATCTCACTGCTAAATATGGAGATAAGTCTAAAACATTTGAAGGGATACCAGTTGAATAGGAAACCGAAGGTCAGCTACAGTTAGCCGAAAAACTATATGATAGTGAGGAGACCGAGTTCGACAAAGAAGTAGATCCTACACAGGTTCCTCCACCTGAAATTCCTACAAAGATACAATCACCTATACATGAAGGTATGAAGACATGTTCGTCAACTGCAGCACCACCTACCGAGAAAGAAGAAGTAGTAAAAGTAACAAAAAGAAGAGCAACTACACCAACAAAGAAATACATTAAGAGAAAGAACAAGGTAGTAGTTGAGACACCAAAGAAAAAGAGGAAATACATAAGAAATAAGGAAGATTTAGAGGATACAGAAGCAGAGGATGATGTAAATCAATTCAAAGTGGTTAGCAGCAAGGCCAAAACAATAGATGAAGTCATTAAGGACATAATTGAACATGGAGACCTCACTGATCCCTTGGTAGACAGATTTGACAAAATGTCAAAAGAAGATAAAACTAAAATTGAAGAGGCTTTCATCCAAATGATGATAAAGTTGAAGAAAGTTCCAATGGAGTTTGCATGTGCATTATTGAAGAAATTGGATGATAAAATTACTGAGAAGTGGGCTATTGCATTAGACACTGAGAAGAGAAAGAGATAACTCTCTCTAATTTGGGCAGTTGTATACTAAAGCTTTGGACAAGTTAGTGAATACTTCACCAAGTATCAAGAAAACTTTATGATCAAGAATAGAGCCTTAATGATCATGGATGACAATGCAGCAGATATGGATGTCACTACTGATTCTATATGGACATCAATTTTGAAAGTAGAAGAAAAAGCTGAGAAACAAGCATTTTTGAACCTTTCTAAGAAGAGAAAAAATTCTAAAGGTAAAGGAATTTACATTGATGAAGGACCAGCAAAGAAATCAAAGAGTACCGGTATATCAGTTACTAAGGCAATTGATATAACTGAGGACAAGGAAGAAATAAAAGTTTCATAGGATACACCAGATAAATTTGAAATCCAATTGGAGAAGAAAATCGATGATGAGGTACTCATTGTAGACATCACACATGGTGATCCTGATGACCAAGATGATGAAGATGTAAATATTGCACCAAACAAAGATGAAGCACTAGACACTGACAATCTATCTACATCTCTACTGGGTGAACTTCCTATACTTGCTGAAGCAGCAAATATTTTTTTCCCAAGTACAACTTGACGACTCAGATCCCGAGAAAAACAAAGATACAATAGGAGATCAACACACAAAGAAACCTATAAAGATAGATGAGCCTACACACACAAAGGAACCTTCCACCAAACCAAAGGAAATAGATGAAGCAAAGGACACACAAAAACCAATGGCAACCTAGGTAAACCCACTGAACACCACAACTGAGAATCCTAACACAACAATCAAGACCACCACTACTGAGGAGTAGAAGAAGGAAGAACAAGTGCTAACAAGGAAGGACACTCTGAAGACTGGAGATAGATCCATTGCCATTATTGAGAAGAAATCACCTCTAGCACAGAAGAAGAAGAGGAAAGGAAAAGGGGCCGGCCATCCTAGATGAAGTGATCATTTTACCTGAGTGTGATCCAAGGACCCTAAGCCTCTGAGGAATTGAGTAAATAAGGGGAGTTATGTTCAAGAAAGGTAGCACAAGAGAAGCTAAAGCAAGAGCACAAAAGAAAAGAAGTACTAAATGATGTGTGGGATATCCTCCAATAGGTAGTACGTGAGATACATATTGATGAGGATACACCTATTATAGATCAACTTGCTACATTTTTCGAGAAGATCAACACCCCGGACACCGATGTAGATAAAAGAATTAAAGAAAGGATAGAATCTAGAATGCAACACCAATTAGCAGAGAAAATCAGCCAAGAAGTGGTATTACTTAAGGTCGAATTATTTGAGGTTATTACTGACACAAAATCCATCACCAGACAATTTGTCAATACTTATTGAAGCTATGTATTCTAGACACCTTCACTATTGAAGTCAATGAAAAGATCAAAGGTATGGAAGTAGAAATACAGTTGAGTACCAATGTAGCTATCACTGAGCCACATGCTTTCCTAAAGCATATTCACCGAGTTCAAAAACTCTAGCGGTTGATAGAAAATTTGAAGAAACATGAAGTGCACCTCACAAATCAGGTTACTGAGTTGCAAACGAACTCATTCCATACTTGAAAATGTTTGAAGCACATATTGTCAAAGCTGAGCTATTAGTTGCAACACCAGAAATTTTGGTGTTAGAGAACATCTTTGACATGCATGCACAAGTCAGTCTTGAGCACAATGCTCTCACCAACTTGAAAGAGGAATGTGAAAACCTCTTGGAGTCACTGAAGAAAACCCATCACTCAATTTTTGACAAGCTGTGAGTATACTATCAAAATTTTATATTTGGCATTACTATCAAAAAGGGGGAAAATAATGTATCAGATGTTATTATTCCAAATATTATGTACATGGATGCTATGTATACTAAATTACCAGGAGCATGCACCGAGGGGGGAGTACTTCATACTTAGAATTTTTTTTGATGTGTATATGTATATGGAAAAGATATAAGAAGATATAAGTCACATAAATTTTTTTGTCTTTATACATTCAAATTTTTGATACTAATGCCAAAGGGGGATATTGTTTATCTCTATTGAGCCTTCTAAGGTTGTCATTAGTACCAAAGGTATGTAAAGATATCAGTCCATTACTTACAATGAGCTAATCGGTAACATAAAGTAGAATAGACTAGTGGGTAAAGGCCTATATACTAAGCAGTAGATAGTTTACCGAATACTAGTAGACACCGACATCGATAGACAGTAAACACTGAGCATTGCAGTATACACCGATCAGTTTTACACAGTGTTTACTGAGGATCATAGGAAATGACATAGTAATCAAGAATGGCACATTCTTCTATCCAAAAGGTTACAATAGTTTGTAAAACATTTTACCAAGATCGAGGAACATTTAATGTAATGATATTCATTAAATACAATGTATATCTTTTGCAATAGATGATCTAGGTTATTATTGTACACCATAGATCTTAGGGTTATGATTATAGTGTGTAACCTAATTGTGTTAAAGAGGAAAATATAACACTATATATTTATGTGTTCACATCATTTTTGGTGTGAGATGATATATGAATCACAAAGCACTTGAAGCATTTTGCCTATCTTCAAGTCTATCAGTTTAAAGAATAGAACCGAGCATAGTAGAATTTAGTTTGAGCAGAATTAGCAGAGGCTACTGAGTAGATTAAAAAAAAAAATTCATCACAAGTAAGGTGTTATTTTTATCAGACCTTATAGATCTATAACAAATAATTAAGTGTCAAATAGTAGATAAATACCTATTGCTTTTTGACAATTGTAATAGAGTTTTTGGATAAAATATCTTAACAGAGCAGACCTAACAGTCTTATGTAAATCTCTTATCCGAGTGCACACTTCATTAGTGTTGCTAAAATCCTATAACTAGGTAGATCTAGTTGATCTAACATGTCACTCCTAATAGGGTTAGATCACTAGAAGTGATCAAAACTTGTAGCCCTAACAAGAAAACCTTTTCTATCTGTAGTAGTGAAGAATTTAGGGGTGCCATCCCCACCGTAGTTTTTACCTTCTTACAAGGGGTTTCTGCACTACCAAAATACTTGTGTCATGTGATTGTGTTATGGATTTCATGTTGTTTACTTACTTATGTTAAGTGGATAAATGATTCATGCAATTAGATTCAAGTTATATTGGTCGATTATCACTGTTTATAGTTTTAAATCTGAAAGGTTTTACAAGTAAAGTTTTGAAGCCACTAATTCACCCCTCCCATCTCAGTACCTATCTCTCCTAATTCCAATAGCTTCTTACCATATGTTGTCATCAATGACAAACATATAGACAACAATCTAGCTTGGTGGAAAATCTCCAACAAAGACTACCTTCCTTAATTAGATAATATAATAGCATTTGTAGTTGGAACAATATTAAGGGTTTGTTATACATAATAATAATTCACATGCCTTCAAATTAAAGAATGCATTGTATAGGCTAAAGTAGGCTCCTTGATCTTGGTATGAGAGGATTGATTAATACCTTCTAGGTATAAAATTATTCAAGGATGATGCAGATCCAAACTTATACTAAAAGGTAATCAATGTTGAAATGGTAATTCATGTACTTTATTTTGATAATTTACTAATCATTGGAGAAGATCACCTAATTACCAAATGTAAGAAAGATCTTGTATCATAATTTGACATAAAGGATTTAGGACTTTTACATTACTTCTTTGGGTTAGAAGTGTGGGAACAAGAGGAGTCAAGGGAAGTACACTATAGACATTATAAATAGGTTGGGTATGATGGAATGTAAGTCCATGACAACACCCATGGAATAAAAAAATTGTACAAGATCATTTACTATTGCATTCTATCCATTGCTACAAATAAATCTCTTAACCGAGTGGGACTTGACAGTATTTTATATTTCATTATGACTTTCAATGAATGTTGATTGTTTTCTTGTTCATCCCATAGTGAATGATTGGTGATGGAGAACTTTTAGTGATAAATCCTCTAATCTTGTCACACATTATAGTATGTTATTTAAACCTTTAATAGGGTTGGCAACTGAGCTCACTTCAGAAGAGTGACATTATTTTTGGGTTACTAGTCCTAGGTGTTTTTTCCCCCAATAGGATTTCCACATTAACAATTCAAGCTTTATATGTGTATGGATCTGGTGAATTATTATTTTACTTTATGCTTTACTATTACTACTAGTATTCTATAATTGAATAGAAAGGTACAGTTAAAATTTTACCGAGTTGATTAAATTGTTTGAAGGATTTGTTTTAAACATTCGAGAGCATTTGAGACTGTAATATAAACTGGACTTAACTGATACACCCCCTCTCTCAGTTATCTAACATTGCTATGACCAGTTTGGACACTATTCCTTGAAGTGCCCAAATAGACCTAAACCTCAAGTCTCAATAGCTAAAGCTGGCAAGGTAAAAGCTAGAAAATAGTATTGAGAAATTTTTTTTCTAATGCTTAACAATCATTCCATATCATAAGAAAGGTGACAGATTCCTTCATGAGATATGTTTTAAGAGAATAAACTATATATATATATATATATATATATATATATATATATATATATATATATATATCGATATATATATATACATATCTATAT